>OMLC01102469.1:6187-18921 GCA_900302585.1 Regalecus glesne | reverse complement strand
CACTTTCACTGTGTTTTCAACCATGAAAGAAAATGACACCATCAAAGAATCTCTTGTGAGAGTCTCAATGTGTTGTGTCTGCCTTGCTGACGTGACAGCTCTGACACATTTCAAGGTATAGATCTCCGAGTAACTGCAACTCAAAATTCTGGGAAGACATCTGATTGGCGATGGTATCCGAACGATGTGTTTACTCAACGATGAAAGAACCAGTATGTTACTAAATCTGTCTCGGGCCTTAAATCTGCATAGTTGCACAATGAGGTACAGTCACATCCTGCCACCATGCCCCAGGAGAATAATACAGCACAGCCAGAGGATTGCTCTAGTTCATTGCCTATGACAATTTAGACTAATTTTTGGAATTGGGTCATTCAATTACTCAGTAAAATGTATTTTTCTGATTTAATCCAGAGTGCCATTTATCAGTGTATACACAGAGAAAGAGAAGGTCACTTTATTTTGGTCATTTCATTCTTATAAAAATTGTAATCTTAGAATGAAATTAATATTCTGAATTTAACCCATCATATTATATAGTGGTAGTGGGTTGCTGCAGTGCCCGGGGAACAACTCCAGTACTTTTTCCTGTCGTCTTGGTCAGGAGTATAGGCAGGAATATGAACCCCTGGGATACACTGATGACCTGTACAGAGCATTTCTCCACCTTCTACCCAATGAGTGCTGAGATCGGCACCAGTAGATCCACAACCCAACTTTGGATAAGTGGTTGATGATGACATGACATGCATGTCTAACAGTAGAGCTCAGGAGGCAGCACAGTCATGGCAGATTGGTGGTTCAATCCCCGCCCCTTGCAGAAAGCGTGTTGAGATTTCCTTGTGTAAGACACTGAACCCCTTAACTGCTCCCAAGCACTGTATGGCAGGTGCACTCACTGATCATATACAATAGAATGGGTTAAATGCAAAGAACAAATTTCCACCGGCTTGGTCGTGTGGCAAATATAACAATACATCTATCTATTTTTGATGGTGGGAGGGAACCGGAGCATCTGGAAAAAAAAACCCACACAGACATGGGAAAAACATGCAAACTTCACACAAAAAAAAACCTCCTGGGGTGAGAGTAGCACCTAGGATCTTCTTGGTGTGGGGCAACGGTGCTAACCACCGGGCCACCGTGCTGCACACAGCTCCACAGTATTACATTAAAGACTGCAGACATACCTCAAGTTGTACATTCATCATCGCTGACATAGGGGATCTCCCTCACTGAGAATGTAAAAGACACATACAGAGACATTGTTGACTGTGCAGGTTTTCCAACGGCAAAAAAGTCCAGGGTACTCTGGGTCTGTAACTTTGAAGTATTTTAGTTTGGAATTAGAGAAACACCTGGACACATATGCTTATGTGCAGATACATTAGGCAGGTCTAGCAATAACATGTGTAAAACAAAGAACCAAAGTCTAGTCATTAAGGGCAAACATTGCTTGAAAGCTCCATATGATTAAGGTAAAGGATTTACAAGCATCAGCTATTGAAATGTAAATATAAGACTATTGGCAACATAACA
This sequence comes from Regalecus glesne, assembly GCA_900302585.1. Classification (NCBI taxonomy): domain Eukaryota; kingdom Metazoa; phylum Chordata; class Actinopteri; order Lampriformes; family Regalecidae; genus Regalecus; species Regalecus glesne. The sequence goes on along the minus strand of OMLC01102469.1, from coordinate 17,382 downwards.
AATATAGGGGAAATAAATGAATCACAGAGAACAATTACAACTGTAGGGAAGAAAGAAAAAAAAATCATATCTGTGCAAAATATTTAATGTCAGCTTTGTTCAGTAGTGAAGACATGAGCTAACACAGGTACCCATTTTTGTACCTGTAAAAAAACTAGTATCAGAAGTATTTACGTATTTATTTTTGTCATTGTCATTTGTCATCACTGAATTTCCTGTTTTTTTCCTCACTTAGTAGGATTTCTGACCTCAAGTGCTCCTTATTAAGTCAGGTCAACATATGCATTATTCCTTAATATTATTATGACATTTATATTATTAAATTGTTATTTTATTAGGATATATATTATCATATTATCCCATATAATCATTCTACTATTTATTGGTCCTTATTATTATAGGCATGGACTAAAGTCCATGAATACTGGGATGGCATCTAGCGCTCTACTTGCGCCTCCATCCATAGGGTTTGTGGTAGTGCTTGCGTTGGGAAGGGCATCCGATGTAAATCACAAAAAGAGGTGAATCGGTTCAACTGGATCAGAAATGTATTCAGAATAATAGAAGAAGAAGAAGAAGAAGAAGAAGAAGATGATGATGATGATGATGATTACTATCGGACTTATAGCACCTACTGTCCTTAGACACAATTACTTCTTAGTTATTTTTGCTTGATCAATTTAAAAAGGTAGGTGTCAAGAAGATAATGATGATGTAATCAGGTTGATCGATAATGTAGACAGATGAGGGAATGGAGATAATAACTTGAAAGAAAGAAAAATAAGATAGGTGAGGTCACAATAGACATTCACTGATGTTTCCGATAAGCCTCAACCAGACGTGCGACATAAATGAATGATGAAGAGAACACTGGAATATAACCTCTGACCTCTTCATTTCTGTGAGAGCCTGTGCTTGAACCTTGAATTATACATTAACTATGTCTATGTCTTGTTTTATGTGAACAAATTACACTTTTTGACATGAGAGTAGTGCATTCCATGTCTGATGTGTTGATGAGATTAAAATAGGGGCTATCTACAGAGCTTTGGCTTAAATTGATCCATCCATTATCTATCTATCCATCTATCTATCTATCCATCCATCCATCCATCCATCCATCCATCTATCTATCTATCTATCTATCCATCCATCCATCCATCCATCCATCCATCTATCTATCTATCTTGTCACAGGACACATACCTTCATTCTGACTGGAGTCAAAATGAATTGAAAGTTCTTCCATCTAGTCCAGTGACCTGTATACATGCTATAGTTCACAACATCAAAACTAATCTGTTAACTCCCCTCAAAGCGTCAAAGAACACTATTTAATATTCTTGATCAAAATCTACACAATACTCTCAATCGTTCGGTCATTTCTCTCTGTAAAGCGTTCATGGGTCCTTTAAATGGCGCCATAGAAATTCAAGTACTTGTGATTTCAGAAACGGTAATTCCACTTTTGTACCACCCTTGTCTGTCAACAGAGGGCGCTGTGAAAAAATAGGGCCATACTGGGAATAGTGACGCTATCTTGAATGTGTTTGTTGGCTTCCTGCGACCTGAAGCTCCTGTCTGTCTTAAGCCTAAAACACTAGTTTATGTTTTATAAGATCCGAAGAATCTTTTCCAAACAGATATTCCAGTCTGTTGAGCAGATTTATCGGCTACGGAATACCCGCAAAATGACATCAAAGATGACTTCCCAGTATCCGCAAGCTTACCGTGATGAGGCAGTTGTAAGTACATAGCATGCCTACTTAGCAAAACGTGCTAACATGCCGGTATGCTTAATCATCGTGTTTTCCATTCATTGAGACGATCGTGTACTTTGTTAGCTTACAACACAGTCTAGCCTATTTCCCTTTCAACTCAGACCACCTCTACGTATAAATGATTGAACAGATTTACTGTTTACTCTGATGATCTGATGGGCCTTTCAACTGTCTGGTCCACGTTTGTAGCAACACTTCAGCAACCGCAATTATCTACACCATCAATGTATGTTATCACAATATATAACCTCTCTAGCATTTTCACCGGGAAATGCATCATAGTTGTGATTAAGTTGCTTCTAAATCCAAGCATATCAACTCGTTTCGTTGTGTAGTATGATGCCATACATAAAATGAGTTTTGACCCAATGATGTTTACATCTCATGTGTCTCAGGTGGAAGACTACCACGGCCACAAGATACTCGATCCATACAGCTGGCTGGAGGATCCAGACAGTGAAAAGACACAGGTAAATATTGATTATCTTATTGATGAGCCATAGCAATTTATACAATAACTGTGCAACTATAGACATTTTAAACCTGTACAAAAACTAGAAACCCCAAGCCATATCTTGGTGCATGCTCAGTAATCCAGGTAAGATAATCACAAAAAAGTGAATCAGTTCATCTGGATCAATAAAACATTGTGTCTAGATGAACTTATGAAAGTTTTTGTGAAACCCTAAGACAGTTTACAAGGACAAAATGTGGGTACAATCACAGTGGTTGTGTCAACGTGTCCTTGAGCAAGACACTGAACCCTTAACAGCTCCCTAGGCGCTCCATCTGCAACCTATCCAATTATATAGGTGCTGCCTATATAATTGGATAGGTTGAAGGCAAAGAACAAATTTTGTTTTATTTGTGGAAAATGATAAATGAATAAAGCTCCTATGGTGTTGTAGGACGTGCACACACTGAGTGGAAGTAGTAAAAGTGAAGGTAAAAAAGAGGGGTGGTATAGGGTTAGGGTAGGATATGGGTAGAGTGTGCAGGCTAGGGTGGTTTTCTAGTAATTGGAGATTGGTGGTTTGATACCTGGCCCCTGCAGAGAGTCTGTTGAGATGTCCTTCAGCAAGACACTGAACCTCTAACTTCCCTGAGTGCTGCTGCATAGTGGCTGAGCTCACTTCCTCTGTTCAATAAAATGGGTTGAATGCAGAGAGCAAATTCCACTGGGCTTGGTTATGTGTTAATAAAACACATTCAATTCTGAAGAAGCCTTATTTATTTGTCATTGTACATACATACAACAAAATTTGTTCTCTGCGTTTAACCCATCCTAATGTATAGGAGCAGTGAGCAGAAACAGTGTGCGGGGAGCAGTTGGGGGCTCAATGTCTTGCTAAAGGACACTTCGACACACTTTATGCAGGGGCCAGTGAACGAACTACCAATCCTATGATTACTGCCCTACCCCCTGAACTATGATGTTCCTAAAAAAAAGGAGTGAATATATACTTGTATAGAGGGATAGATAGAAAATGGGATGGCTAGAGTGATTCCATTTTTTTTTCATGCTGACTCTGAATAACTACAAAAATATCTTAATGCTGGTTGTGTCATTGTATCTGAGAACTGCTTCTGAGAAATATTTGAAACAAATCAATTTTGAAATCGCTCTCACAAGCAGGCTCTGTTGTTGACAGATTTTACTGATAGAGATAATACTTAGTTGTTGCTTTGTATTAATTTTTATTGCATTTTCTCTCTCCAGGCTTTTGTCAATTCTCAGAACCAGCTGACATTACCATTTCTGGAGCAGTGTGAGGTGCGCAACCTCTTCAAGGAGCGAATGACTGAGCTTTATGACTATCCCAAGTACAGCTGCCCTTTCAAAAGGGGAAACAGGTGAAAACAAAATGATTTCCTATAAGAAATGTGTTAAATTTTTTGTAAATGTGTTTGAAATAATTCAATCCTTGGAAATTGGAAGGGTTGTGTCTGATTCCATTTATGCTCTCTTAGAGTTATTTTATTTCAAGATAAAATAAGATATTCCTTTATTTTTCCCACAAGGGGACATTTGCTGTTGCCACAAGCAGCAAAGTGGAAAGGAGAACAGAGGCCCCAAAACTTCTTATTGCATATTGAATTCCATCCATCCATTGTCAACCGCTTATCCGAAATCGGGTCGCGGGGGAACTGGAGCCCATCTCCGTTCTCATTGGGCGAAAGGCGGGGTACACCCTGTATGGGTTGCCTGTCTATCATAGGGCAGAGCAGTTAGGGGAAAAGTGTCTTGCTCAAAGAAACCATGACACGCTTCTCTGGAGGACCGGGGATCGAACCTGGAACCTTCGGATTGCCAGGCAACTGCTCTACCCACTGAGCCATGCCGCTCCTATTGCACAGTGAATTGATATTGTATAAATATTACATCTTACTGCACACTGGAATGAAATACTGAATACTGACTCCACGGTATGAAGTCCAGTTATGAGTTTTGGTGTGTATGTGGACTTTTGGGAGAATGATGGTGGTTATAGAGTCTAACAGCCGCAAGAAGGAACAATCCTCATACACTTTAAATGGAGCAACCTGTCACGGAAGAAACTCTCCAGTGCAGCGAGGGAGTGCTGCATGGAATGAGGTTCATTGTCCACAATGGACGATAGCTTAGGCATCATCCTCCTTTTCCTGCCACCACTGTGTCAACAGGGCACCCCAGGACAGAGATATCCTTCTTAATCAGTTTATTGAGTCTTTTATTTTGATGTATTCATTTATTTATTGCCTCACACCATAATAGTCTAGCATTGTGCAATGCGATTACTTTCTCATGGATTCACATCAATGAAATTCAGGCATTCTTGGCTGTGGTTAGTGTAGCTGACCACTGTGTATCGCAATTCAAAACATTCTTTGTTTAAAACACTGGCTTGCTTGGATTGACACAGTGATCAAAAAGTCTTGAATATTGATGAAGGATTTGAAGAAAATTGGAGTGCCTTGCTCCATTTATCCTTAGTCACCTCTTTCCCCATATGTTTAGGTATTTTCACTTCTACAACACGGGCCTCCAGAACCAGAGTGTGATGTATGTACAGGAGAGCTTGGAGGCAGAGCCTACTGTCTTCTTGGATCCAAATACTTTCTCCGATGACGGGACTGTTGCCCTGCAAGGTACAAACATGGTTAATAAAACAAACTACACATGGACTCAAAGAGAATTAAGCAATAAGAAATAATAATCAAAGTATATTCCTTGGGGCTGTGGTGGTTCAGTGGTTAGAGTGCTCACTTTGGGAACTCGCACAAGCCAGAGACACTGAGTTCCAATGCATCACGGGCCGTCAGGAAGGGCATCCGGCCTTAATACACCCAAGCTCCTTCTATGTGGTAGATTTAGATAGGGGATTAGGATCAGCGGTCCTTCCTGATGCCCCATGCAAGGATCAAACCAGTGACTGCTGTCTTGTCATTTCCTGAAGAGCATGTTCTACCACTGAGCTACCATGGCCCCCAGACTACTGTATCTGTGCCTAATGCTAATTTAGGAATATCAACTTTGATTGGTGGCTTTATCAATTATTCTGTTTCATTCTTGTTATTTTTCCCAGGTTATGCATTCTCAGAGGATGGGGAGTACCTGGCATATGGCACCAGTGCCAGTGGCTCTGACTGGGTGGAGATTCACTTCCTGCGAGTTGAAGGGGCAGTGACCCTTGATGACCACCTGGAGCATGTCAAGTTCAGCTGCATGTCATGGACTCATGATGGGAAAGGCCTTTTCTACAACTCCTACCCTACTCAAGAGGGCAAGAGTGATGGTAAGACTCCTAGGCTAGGCAGCATTGGGTAGCATTCAGATAATCTGTAATGCACTATTTTAGTATTATTTATTTGATACATTCATCTATTGTGATGTTCACAAGGGGACAAACAAAACAGGCTGCAAGGGTAAAAAAAAACCCACTGATGTAGTAGTGGTTGACCCAAGGAGACAAACATGATTAGAAATCAACATTTAAAATCTACCTTCCATTTGGAAGATAGAATAGTGACTTGTCCAGGGTGTTTCCCCACCTTTTGCCCAATGATCGCTGGGATAGGCTCCAGCATGACTCCACGATCCGATTTTGGATAAGTAGTTATTGATGGATGTACTTCAGCAAGTAATGAGGCACTGATACTAAGAAAAGAATAAATAGAGGAAGAAATAACCTTCACACATTCAGCTTTTCAGCCAGTTTTCTCATTGTTCTTTCCTATTTTTCCCGCTGTCTTATAGTTTTGGTGCATTTTTGTCATCTGCTGTCCATGCTCCCTGCATTTCTCTTGTCATTCCTTACTCATTCCGAACTGCCCGTTTATACCACTAGGGGACAGCAATAAAAGTAATATTTTAACGCAGCTGTTTGTTCTCAGGCACCGAGACCTCCACCAACCTCCACCAGAAGCTGTACTTCCACGTGTTGGGCACTCCCCAGTCTCAAGACTGCCTGTGTGCAGAGTTCCCTGAACACCCAAAGTGGATGAGTGGAGCAGAGGTATGCCCACTGTAACATACTACAACATTGTAATAATAATGCTTTACTTCATCACCACAAAGTCACCGCAGTCTTTTGCCTAAGGACACATCCTTTTTAATTTTTTTCCAGGTGGTCCATCAGGTACAAATGGGTTCAACACATTCAAGTGTCTGGCCTTGATGGTCCTTGTGCTTGTTAAAGACTGCGATTATGTGTTGCAGGTATCAGATGATGGGCGCTATGTCTTGCTATCCATCAGGGAGGGTTGTGATCCTGTCAACAGACTGTGGTATTGTGAGCTCCAGACTACTCCACAGGGTATCACAGGTATTGTCTGTTATGGAATATTTTGTATTAATATCTGCCAGTGTCTATGCAGTTTATTTTCCGTGTCTTTAATTTACAATCGGCATTTAATTTAATTTTTATTCAAAAAATAACATTCTACGAGTAACAGTCTTTTTTTAGCACGCAAGTCGTAGCCCTAGATGAGATTTGCCATGTTAGATTAAAAAATACAGAAATTTAAAAAGCCATACACAAAGGTTATAAAATCCAGTGTTGTCATCTTTTACAGTAATTGATGACTTAATTACCGTTATCTGATTTGGCTTGTTGTAGTAAATATTGTATATTTTGTTCTTTCACGTACATTAAAATCAAAAGCTAAATCAAATTCCACAATATCCATTCACCTCAGATTTGCTACCAGTATGAATCTTTACTAATCTTAACATCTTTCCAAAACTGCAAAGCTGTGTCAAAATAGTGCAATGTGTACCCATTCTGTTCTTTTTTTAATGCTGGGTTTAGACTACATGATTTTGCCGTCACCCGACCATTGGGCCCAATTATTAACATTGGAAATGGTGAATGGGCATCTTTACTCCATGTAGTATGACATAATCTAAGAACAGGGATGTGGCATCTGGGAGACCCCACAAGACCCTGATGAAAAGTCTAGGATGTCAGATTTTTTTTGGTATGTTCCGGCCTAGTCAGACCAGTCCTATGACATATTCCTTGAAGTTGATCAATAGGATGACAGAGTGCTCTCTGGTCCACAAGGCAAAAATGTGATACCGCTGTCAGGTGGAACAAAGAAATTGAGGAAAGTTTCATTCGAATAATGTCAACACTACCCCTGCTGTTATGATGCTTCCTCAGTGGAGGACCATGATGGTGTCAGAAAAGGTGTAAAATTGTATGAAATAGTGGAGGCACTTCAACAACCCGGTTAGTAGATGGTTAGGCTATGCTGGGTCTTTATGCCCCAGTAGCACTAGCGCAACAACAGCCACGATTATTTTCTTTTTGAATTCCTTAAGCATAGAGCATCATAGTGTTTGTGTAGCCATGATCAACACACTTCTAGACCGTCCTCTCTAACGACCTATGAACCCCCGCAAGATTGTGAAAGGCAGCATTAGGTGATTGCTCATGGTCATGCTTGTAGCATTACAAGTCTCTCAACCAAGACAGGGCAGGATTTTATGGAACTATGATTCCCTAATTTGACATGGTGACCAGCATGAAAAACCAAAACATTGCATACATTGATCCTGGCTTTAGACGAGGAAAAGATGATGAAGCTCAGACTGCCATTAACAATTCACCTTTCTTTCCTCTGGGATTTTTTTTCCCGCTTTTTCAATCACAAGGGCTTCTGCCATGGATAAAGCTGATTGACAACTTTGACGCCGAGTATGAGTATGTGACCAACGAGGGCACAATATTCACCTTCAAGACCAACCTTGATGCACCACGCTACCGCCTCATCAATATTGACTTTGATGCCCCGTCCAAGGGCAATTGGAAAGAGCTCATCCCCCAGCATGACAAGGATGTCATTGGTAAGCTCCTGCTGCCACTCTCATGGCTTTTGTACACAGAAGTAAATAAATCCCTTGTGGAAAATATTCTTGTATACTTTTTAGATGTCGCTATGCTAAACAATTTGGTCAGAATACAAGTTAAAATCCTTTAAAATGCTATACAAACGAGAAGAGAATAGTAGTCTACTAAAGCAGTGCAAGTTTAGCTTAGGCAAATCTCGGATCTGCCTTTCTGTTGGGCTAGGTGTCATTACAACTTGAGTAAATGACTTGCAGACATTCTGAGTTTGCCATTGGACCTCTTTTGGTGCATCTGTCTGAGGACAACATGTCGGACTACAAAACCATAAATGTGTAACATCATCTATAACACTCCCATTTATCTTTGTGTGTGTTAATCCCATAACACAAGGTCCCGGCGGATTTTAAGGGTCCGATGCTATTTGATTGGCTCTGTTTACTACTGTATAAGGCCAATTGCTATATACTGCCCTCTATAGGCACTTTGTGACGAATTTGACCCTTTAATTTTCACCTTGTTTCTTTACCTCATCACCTCCTTCTCCAGCATACATTTGTATTCATCCCTTTTTCAACCACTCCACCCCCTTTATGGCCTATGTTAACCTCCGACTGACCGTTGGGATTCTCCCCCACAGTTTTCGCCACCTGTACGTACTCCAGCTACCTGTTTGTCTGCTTCCTACACGATGTGAAGAACGTGCTTAAGATGTACCGTCTGAGCACAGGGGAGGAGCTGAGGATGTTCCCCCTGGATGTGGGCTCCGTGGTGGGCTTTACGGGTCGGCGGCGGGACTCTGAGATTTTCTATTACTTCACCTCCTTCCTCTCTCCAGGTATCAGTCCGCGCTGTTTGAACCATGTGCAGCACGTGTAAACCAATGTGTTGTCTCTGTTTCATTATCCTGGATGTTCTCGTTAAGTTTTTAAAGGTTACAATCCTGGAGATCTTTTTTTTAAAGAAAACATACTATTTGGCTAACTTTTTATTATTCTGATAATTTGGATGGTTTTTGACCACTCCCAATTCCAGACATTCATTTGAATTGTCAAGAACACTGTCAAATCACCTTAAGTAAATCGATACTGTTTTTAGACATGTGGAAAATCATGGGGTATTTGAGTGGAAAATCCACTATAGAGATTCAGTCTTAGGCCACTTTGTACCATTATGCTTAATTTACCTTTCAGTTGGACACTCGTTCTTGTGCCGTTTCCCTTTTGTAATATTTTCTCTCTGGTTTTTGTAAGATTTTTAAAAAAAACTCCTTTCCTATATGCAGCACAAAGGATGTAAATATGTAAGAACATTAAGATGACAGTGACTTTCCCCTTTCCCCTCAAGCCATTATTTACCACTGTGACCTGACTCAAGACCCCCTGCAACCCCATGTCTTCAGAGAAGTCACTGTCAAAGGCTTCAAACCCTCTGACTACCAGACCACACAGGTGAAAAAAATCATGTGACTTACATGATTAATTTCGGATTTCAGTTTGGGTTTTTCTTAAGAGATGTAAAATTTCTGTCCATTTCTAATGGCAGAATTTTTTTTCTGCATTCATTTTGAACGTTTTCTTCATGATCACATCACTGTAAGATATAGGCATGTAAAAGTTCATCTATCCACATGAGCCACTCTCGAGAATGGGTCTCATCCGGGTTTGTCTGGAAACTGAAATTTGACCTCTTCTTTTAAGTAGAGACCCTGTGTGTCAGATCATGAAATATTTATCGAGTTGTTTGTCAGGAGAGAAATAAGCTGGGTAGAAGTGTTGGTCTGGAACAAATACTCCCTTCATCTCCCTTTATTCGTACCTAGTATTTTTATTGTGATGTTGTTGTATACACTATCCAGGTGATCTCATTTTCCAAACGTATGAGGAAAAGAAAAAGTGGGTGGGATAAAAAAATTAAAATAATTCCCTTATCAGTCCCACAAGGGGAAATTTGGATTTCTCCGCATTTTTGACCCAACCTATTGTATAGGAGCAGTGAGCTGCCAACATATGGCGCTCCAGAAGCAGTTAGGGGTTCAGTGTCTTGCTCAAGGACACCTCGACATGCTATATGGAAGACCGGGGATCGATCCTGCAACCTTCCAATTGCCAGACGACCGCTCTACCCACTGAGCTATGCCGCCCCTTAATTGACGGTACTCAGAATGAGTCTCAGCACGGAAATCTTTAGTAAAAGGCGAAAGATTTGTACGTGACGTAGAGAATCAAGAGGGCAAGGGATGATGTCTAGTCTATATGCTGTCTGTAAAGTCTAGTCAAAAAAGCAACATGAACGTACTGCACTACTCTGTCTGGCTTGTGAGATCTTGTAACAGTGAGAACTACATTTTCTCCAAAGTGGGTCTGGTCAACCCACTCACATTCAGCTCTCCATATTTACTCTTTGCATTAACATGCATTTAGGACTGAGATATTTTTATTCCCACAGCTCTCATCTAATGGAAGATCGCCACTTTCACTTACTCTGGACCTTGCCTTGTATCCCTAAGGACTTGTATCCCTGACCCGTCTCTCTCCTCTCCTTATGTCCCCTCAGATCTTTTACCCCAGTAAGGATGGCACTCAGATCCCCATGTTCATTGTCCACAAAAAGGGCATCAAGTTGGATGGGTCACACCCAGCTTTCTTGTATGGCTACGGAGGTTTCAACATCTCCATCACCCCCAGCTACAGTGTGTCACGGCTGATCTTTGTTAGACACCTGGGGGGTGTCCTGGCTGTCGCCAACATCCGGGGAGGAGGGGAGTATGGAGAGACCTGGCACAAAGGCAAGGCGTGACACACAGACCTATATACCTACACACACACACACACACTGAAAGACTTTGTCACACACGCTAACCCCACTTCCTGAAGACGTCCCCCTTTTGTGTCACTCCTGTGCCTAGAAATAGTAATGACCTTCATTTTAACAGTAAGTTATACCATAAACAAGGTCTCTGGTACAGTTGAGCCTGTATAGATATTGTAAGGTTATAAAAATAAAAAAAAACCACAATTGGACTATTGATATTAGTATATTCATAATTTGTCAAATACAAATCAAATCAACAAAACTCATAC
>OMLC01102467.1:1574-15087 GCA_900302585.1 Regalecus glesne | reverse complement strand
CGACAGCCAGTCGGAAGAGATGCAACAGCAGCTGGAAGAAGAGGACGAGAAGGAGGACAAGCTGGTCCAGCAGGAGGATAGCCTGGTCCAGCAGGAGGATAGCCTGGTCCAGCAGGAGGATAGCCTGGTCCGCCAGGAGGATAGCCTGGTCCGCCAGGAGGATAGCCTGGTCCAGCAGGAGGATAGCCTGGTCCAGCAGGAGGATAGCCTGGAGTTAGCAGAAGCACATAGCCCCCCTTCAGGTCAAGAAGGAGAACTTCAGCCTTCTCAGTTATAGAAAGACCAGAGGAGGACTTTCACATTCTCTTCGGAAAGTTCAACAAAAAGGTTTTTAAAAAATGCTCCTTTAAGGCCATCATATAAAAGTAACATTTTGACGAAATAGGGAAGTTTTATTTTATCAACTATAGTGACCAAGACAGTTTTATTTTGTGGTACTTTGCTATCTTGAAGCTTAGAATTATTTCACAAAAAGTTGAATCCCATCATTTGGATACAGCATTTATTGAAAGAAATATATCATCACTCGAACAAGTGACATCTTCAGTCTACACTGACTGCAGGTATCCCCACCCTTATTAACAATACAGACGCATAACCATCAAAACCAATGTTTGTATGTTGGTATGTAAATTAATAATTTACTGGAGTTTCCATTGTTATGTGTACTATTCACGGAGGATTGAGGAATAGTTTCAATCACAGCATTGTAAGCTGGTGACGGACATATTCTTAGCCATCTATGTTCAGGTAGGGTCATTCCCTCCCTGAACATAGATGGCCTCTTTGACTCCTAGTTCAAACCAGTATTCCTCCCTATCAAATATGTGCTCATCCTCATCCTTGAAAGAGTGGCCACTGGCTTTTAGATGGGTGTCAAGTGTGGTGGCTTGGCCTGACTCTTTGAGTCTACTGTGTTGTGCTATCCTCTTAGCTAGGGTCTGTTTGGTTTTCCTGATGTACAAGTTACCTCCTCCCGGCACGGCCAATTTGCATTTGAAGCCATCATTGGTTTTGGTTGTTATGCCACTGTATAGCTTATAGGGTTTAGGGTCATCTGCAGTCAGTTTAGACTGAAGATTTTAGCTCTGTTTCATTTAGGAGGCTTTTATCCTAAGGGACATACATTTGAGAGTTTGATATACTCTGCATTGGCCGGTGACTGATTCAACTATTTAGTGATTTCTTTACCGGGATTATTGAGCATGTGAAGACATTTAAGCTAATTTTAAACATACATTTTTATTTAAATTTGCCAGTCTTTTTCATTGCAAAAAACAATACAGCCCAATCCCCTTACAGTGGATTTGATTGTATCTGACTTGTTCCCAGATGGGAATAATAGGCTAAATAAGAGGTAAAAATCCCAAGAGGTATACGTGATGTACTAGGTCATAAAGACACCTTTCTCATCCTCTGCTGCTGATTGTTCGTAGTGCTGATTGTTAGACATTCTATTCATTTTTATTTTTTTTACTTGCTCTTAAAAGTCAAAGAGGGTTGTTGAATGCATACACTGGACAACAACAGGAAAATGAGGTTAAAGAAACAAATGCTTCAATTGTCTGGATAACAAAAAGCTAATACGAACAAAAACTAATATTTGGATTGAGTTTGTCTCGAATGATATCCATCTAATGTTCCTCAAAATGTTGCGACGGTATCATGGCCTTATCCATCTAAGTAGGTGATTGATTAGATAATTGAAGGGCAGGGAAGGTCACAGATTTTTTATTTCTTTGTGGCTTTAATCATTAGAATCTGAAATGAGTCTCTTGGGTAGAGAAAGTAGCTGCTGGTATTGCACTGTTTGTGATTTTCTCATCAACTTAGTTTAATATTATATTGTTTACATGATGTTATTTTAGTATTGGTTTAAGCATTTAAAGGCCGAATGAATAGGATTTTCCTAAAAGAAAAAAAGGTATCGACAGACAAAAATAAGCCCTCTCAATCATCACTAATGACCCACTGGACATGTGTGGCAGTGTTTGTATGTGCAGAGACTCTATCCTCTGCCTGTATTTTATTCATTTGTTGTTTATGGGACATTTATAGGCATTAGCCTTTGGTCAGTAGGTGTGTAGCCCCCAGGCATTACCAGTGTGCAGGGTTTGAGGCTGGGACTCTATAAAAATGTAGCAGTCAGGTGCCAGATCATAAGCACACATCCAAAAGGAAGATATCACAATGATGGATGAAGTGCTGAAAAAACAAACAAATCCAAATATAGCAAGTTGAAAGACCAAGCGAACAAAACTAATTCCAAAATGAGAGTGAATCTGTGGTTGGCTTTCACTTGCTGGCAAGCACTGAAGTAGAGGATAAAGATGAAGAGCAACACGGAATTGGCCTGTACACTGGGATGTGTTCTGGCAACTGCGCTTAGGGGCGTTCCCATCTGGTGTTGTTGAGCCACAACCAACAAATCCTACCCATTGTGCATTTGAATACTTGAGCACTGTAAGATTTGTTATTAAATTAAGTTATCTTGTTTTCGTGAACGAAACCTAAATTTTAGTTCACAGAATGTTTGCTCCAGGGTGCCATAGGGGGAAAGCTAATATGGAAAGAAGCTTTTATAATAAACAAGATTGATTCTACATGCACATTTTCCATCACTGAACCTCCATTTTATGAATTGGGTATGGCAGGTCTATAAATTGCCTGTCATCATTGTATGCTATATTACATCCATTTGAATCAATACATACCCAGGTTTATTGATTCTTGTACTTAGGCTATGGTGTCACAAACTATGGTTTGACGGTCTAAACAGCTTAATGGCCAGTGTAAATTGGGGTAATCGCATCAACCAGTGGTTAAGGAATGGTGTTTGTTTTCTTGAAGTTAGCACAACTAGTTCCTAACAGGAAGTAGTATGTAACAACACACGACTGGTCACGCTGGTGCTGCTGACACTGAGCAGATGGGAGCTTCCTGGATGGACTTAACTATTACTGGTTTTCTGATACAGGGAGGTAAAGGATGGTGAAGGAGAGGAATCAGGAAGGGGAATAGTTCAACGGTATCTTGAGTCTGTTTCTCTGGCAAACTCCTTGTGAATCAAGACTTCAGTGAGTGAGTTTGCATACATACCAACCCACCATCAATATAGAGGGGAAGTAGTCCAGTAATTCCCCTACCTTTGTGTTGGCATAGTGGGTCTCTGAAATAGAATTATCATCAAGTAATTTGCCACTGCATGACCGCACCCTTAGGTTGTGTGAAAAGATCTAGTAGTTTATAGCCTGGTTTTGACTCGGAAAAAGCATCTTAGCATATTTCTCTGAATAAGCTCCTATCCCAATGTTCGGAAGTCCAGTTAAGAAACCTTGAAAATTTGGAAATTGTTCAGGGTACTAACATGCATACACTTCATTTGTTTAATTTTGTCTATTGAAGTCTGGAAAAAACACCGTTTCTAAGGTTCCTGTGTTTACTCATGTATACAGTATTTCAGAATGCAGCAAAGATGTACATGGATGGCCTATCCTGTGCTAGATCTCAACCAGGATGTGAGTTACAACTTTTATGCTTAATGCACGATGCATGTAAATACATTGCCCTCCATTCTGGTTGCAATCACATCTACTCAAAGAAGAGGAAGGAGTATAAATACAACAAAAAGCTAGAAGATCAAAAAACAGACTCTGATAGGTGAAAGAGCAGAAAAAAAGATGTATTAGTACTATCAACAACTCCTATAACCAGAAGTACATTTGTTCTCTCGTGTTTCAGGCGTGTTAACTTAATCCACCGCAGTCTTCTCTGTAGCTTAAAGTCTAGATGGTATCTTCTACCAGTAGCTATTGCCCTGGCTATGAGTGCAAAGCCATTAATCATATAGCTATTTTCTATTTCGCCCAAATCATCTTTAGACAGTGTGATCTGAAACAAGCAACCATTAGAAGTGGTGCTGTTTTTCAGTGTTCTTTTCCTCCTTGGGTTTCAACATATGTAGAGGTAAACCATGAAATTTAGAATTGTGAGTAGCTTCACTACATCTTGTTTCCAGTTGATTTGTCATCCAAGATCCATTTCCTGTCAGTTTTATTCCTTTCCCCCCTACATGTATTTGGCTGGAGGAACCAGGGTTCCCTTGTCAAGTATTGAACAGACATCTTGACTGGTTTTGTTTCGGTTTTGCATCCTTTTGTTCCCCCACAATGTGCTCACCACATCTAGAAATAAAATTGCACATCTAACTTGTATATCAGTTGCCTTATTTTGGCAATCTGTAAGATAATAACTTGTTTAAACATTTTTCTCAGTGAAGGTATACAAGGTATACAAATGGCTGGTGGAGAAAATTGACAAAATTTAAACCACATACCAAAGTAACCTTTTGATGGGGGTGTTACCAAGCCTAAATTAAAATGTCTTTTCCCAAATGTTTTAGTTTAATTATTGCCTGAATTCATCTGCACTGATGCCCAGCCTGTATTTTGGTTGTGTTATAATCAAGTGTTTAGATTTTGCAACTTTGCCTGGTCAAAAACGTGTCAAAGCTTGATTTTAAATTGTCGTACTGTCACACCTACCCAGAAGTGTAATTCAGGTTCCTGACCATTAATCAGAGCACAGCCATGAAACAGAGTGGATGCTGTATCACTAACCCAAGCCCTGAAAATGGCATTTTATTGCACTATTTAAGTGACCAGAGATTGAGTTGTTAAGCATTTAATAAAATTGTTGTTTTTTTTCTTTACACATTTTTGTAAGTTTGCTTTGTTGGACTTCATACCACTGTTGTAAAAATGACAAAAAGTAGCTTTGAAATATTTTCAAGCCATTCCTTCAATCTGCATTCAAAAGGTTGTTTTTTCCCCCCTCAGATGTTCGATTAAATTAGAAATGTTCTGCAATCTTCCCGTGTGCCTTGGCTGCTAATGTATCCACGTGTTTATGATGTGGCAGGACTAATAGGAAATGACAAGAGAATGACAGGAGAGTGAAATCACTTGGAGGAAATTCAGCACACATGGGACTGGCACTGGATTCAGTTTTCTGAGAACTGCTTTCAATTCAGCTTGGAGAGAAAGAAAGAGAGACATGTTACATGTAAATCGATTTTCCTAACCACAGTTTAAACTAGTTAAAGCTGGCACCAGATGCAGATTGTGGTACCAGCCCCACTTTGTAGAGCGCCTGTCTTATGATTGCTACTATAGAGACCCCACTGTCTGTGAGCACGTCACCCTGGTGCGCACTTGTTACAATGCCTACTTGTACACTGGCATCTCAACTACACATCTATTCCCTGAACCGACTCACAACAGCCGAGCATGTGCTTTCATCCTTCCTGTTAGCTAGGTGTGCTTACACGTGGTTGGTTGACTGTCTCTGCTGTGAGCCTTTTAAAAAGTTTTAAGAGAATTGATAAATGTAAGGCTAACAAGCATGCGTATCTATTGGGTTGGTGACATTCCCCAAATTATTTCTTCAGTGTTTAACCCCCAAAAGTTAACTTCAACAATTTTAAGCTGGAAATACAGAAGATGAAATAATAATGCGTAGTAAATAATAGTTAAAGAAGTTAATCTGATGTACATAAAGCACTAAATAAAAAAGTGTTGCTCATCACAACTTAAGTTAATTTGATTTATTATTGGAAGTAACCCGAGTCCACCGTTGTTGAGCTACAGTGCAAAAATGCATTTACAAAAGAAAAATGACAACGCTTTTGATTTCCGTGTCTCGACATTACAGCTACCCTCAATCCTGAGACATGGCCCGGAAAGTTCTGCTGAAATTCTAAACTACATGTCCGCTGATCCTCTGAGTGATTTCGCACACTATTAGATGCGGTTTCCTGTTCCTCTTGGATTGTGTAACTTGTTTTTGTTGTGCTCTGCCAAGTTGATCAGGTGTCCCTTGTCTGCTGATACTGGCTGTCATGGATGTGTGCAAGGCACGCCTAATAAAGTTTTTCAAAAGTGAAGCATTAAAATGTTATCCTCTTATGTTTTACCCTGAACAGTGCATTTGTATTGTATTAATAGTGACACTGCACCCTCTATTCTTCCATCCCAACACTGCACATCACCAGGTGGTTGTTTTCCATTTTTTATGTGATGTGATCTTAAACTATGTGGATTGGTTTGAGTCTTGTTTGTTTTATTTACGGAAATGTACATAGACGGACGGATGGATAGAGAGATAAGATAGATAGATAGATAGATTTGTTTAGCCATGTCACTTATGAACATCTTGTATAGTGGGCATTAGGAAGAAGCCCTTCGTTCCCGCTCTGGATGTCAAACTCATTTTCATCTAGTCTCACTTTAATTTAGTCTGAGTAGAAATTTGCAGGTGAAAAAAATCCCCCATGCATCCAGTTGTTCCACTTGTACCCTTTGATTGTTTACTATATATATATATATTTTAAAAGCAACACTAATTTTATCCTAAATGAGGCCCAGGACTTCAGACCTGGGCTGGAGCATGCCTGTATCAGCCTCGATAAAAGTTCTGATTTGTTAACATGCTGGGTATTTGATAGACTTGGGTCCTATGGCCAGAGGGGTGAGACATCAGATATCTGGTTTTTGATGAGCTGCTCGGTTACCGACAGCAGGCTACAGGCCACTGTCACAGCCCTGATGAAGGGGTTCAGTTCAGATTACTGTGACTGTTCAAAGCACTCTTCTGGGTATCACTGATACAACATTTAAATAATGATTGTTACAATTCTAACGTTCCATAAACTTTCCACATACTGACGGGATCTGCACACACAGACACACACACACGCATCTCTTTACTTTATCTCTTCTTTTTTGTGGGTTGTTCGTTTCTCCAATTCTATGGTTACACATTCAGCTTACTTCTCCCAAGACCCTGAACAGGTGTCAGACAGAGGAAGTCCATGTTGTTTCCTGTGAGTCGAATCTGATGAAAAGCCTGAAGTGGAACCTCGGAAAAAGGTCAGACTGCAATTTCTACGTTAAGGATTCGATTTTTTTTCCACCTGTATGACACCATTTTGACCTCAGCAGCAGCAGCGGTCCTTGTACAAGGCAGGGGAAATAGCCAAACTCAGATGAGTGCTGAAACCACCAGGGTCCCGAATATATTCTCGACACTGATGGTATCTCTGCTCAATCTAAAATGCTTTAAGAAAGTAGATCCTTCAAGATTTCAGATGAAAAGATCATGACTGTAGGATAGTTGTAGGTTAGTCCTCCATACGAGGCCTGTCCTCTATCAGGACTTCTGTGGTGTCTCAGCTGAGCTATGAGTGTCCTCCACAGAGTCACTACAATACTTTCTCTATATCACTCATTTAACTACATTTGATTTATGTTGATGACTCCTGACTGCTGTGGTTTAGTTTGCTGTGTCTCCAGAAGCCAACAATGATTGACTGGGCCAGTCGGTAAAACATCCTCAACCCACACTAAAGTCATGACCTACTGGGTGGTGCAGGTCCTCCATCACTCAAGTCATCTCCCTTCTGCCCCTGCAGGTACCGTGTCACCGACCTGAATCAAGATGAGATCAATGCACTATATTGTTTGCACCCAGATCATTTATATTTCTTCTTCTATTATATGTAT
The DNA here is from genome assembly GCA_900302585.1 of Regalecus glesne. Taxonomy (NCBI): domain Eukaryota; kingdom Metazoa; phylum Chordata; class Actinopteri; order Lampriformes; family Regalecidae; genus Regalecus; species Regalecus glesne. The sequence goes on along the minus strand of OMLC01102467.1, from coordinate 7,525 downwards.
GTATGCATGTGCTGATTTGGTATGAAAATGTGAGCTTTCAAATCCATAAATCATGAAAAACTCTGTTTACAGCTTAACCACAAATCGGATTCTTCAATGTCCTTATATTCTGATAAACGTGTTGAGCATTTATATAATTTCCTTAATCTTAATCCTTAATCTAGCCACATGTCTGCCACTCAGACATGTAAGAGTTACAGTTCATGTATAACTAATGTTTTGTCAAAACTGAAGGATTTATGGTTGTGTCTTTCTTTTCTTTCCTCCAACCTTTTGTGCTCTAGTCTGGGGCCCGTCTCCAAGCCTGGCTTTTGTTTCAAGACAAACTCAAGGTGTTGACTTTTAGTGAGGATTTTTACCCCATCTCCCACAGCCGTTTGCATTCAGAGGGTCTTTCTGAGATTAGATTTGAACTCCTGGACTGAGCGACAGGGAGTGAACCTGTTGTAGTTTAGGTCACATTCAGAATTGTGGCTGCTGCAACATGCTTTGCCATCCAAACGTCTACTTACCAACACATATTGCAGCCTTTACATTTACGGTCACCTTCATTCTCGTAGTTTTAAGCATAGGAACAAGTTGCCCTTCATATCTCAGAGGATCCTGCTTGGATCCAGTTTACATGTAAATATTTTGAAGGCATCACTGTGGAGCTGCCTTGTTTTCTGCCCCCAGGACATGGAGCAACTCCTCTCTCCCTCTTTCCCCTGGCTCCAGCTAACGGAGGAGATCCAGGAGGCCAACTCTCTTCTTTAGTCCACTTCCATCTGCCAGGTGACAACAGTCCGCATATCCTGCTAACTTAGTTTCACCATCCAGTTCAAGTGATGTGTTCCTTCCATCTATTTAAAGTGGCTCAAGCTCATCTTTATTGTCATGTGTATCAGAGTATAATGAAATTCCGGTGCTCTGGCTCTCTGCCTTAACACAAAGGACAGTACAGACCTACATGACTAGTGTAAATACATACAGTGAATTCATACATTATAGACACTATGTAGACAGCACAATAACACATAAATGTAAGGTGCACATGGGTGCGTCATCTGTTTAGCGACTTGACTGCCCGTGGAAAGAAACTTACCGGGATGGGTGGTGTGGGATTTGATGATGCTCCAGTAGTGCTTTCTTAGATGGAAGGAGTGAGAACAGAATATGAGCAGGGCAGCTGGTCTCCTCAAAAGTTTGAGTTTTCCTTTTGCACCGAGCGGTGTAATTATTATGAAGTTGTGGTAATTCATACCAATGATTTTTGCTGCAGTGTTTATTCAGTCCTTTGAAGCAGTCCAGTTGCCAAACCACGCTATGGTACAGCCTGTCAAGACTCTCTAGATGGGACTGCAATAAAAGTTCGTTTGAGTTTTCGTATGAGTACCAAAACTTTTGAGACACCTCAGAAAATAGTCTCTGCTATGCCTTTTCAAGTGTGCATGTGAGGATGTCTGTGATGCGTAAGTGGAGAAATCTAAAACTGTCCATAATGTCAACAGATGACCCATTGATGGATATAGGAATGGGATTTTCTCTGATCCGTCTGAAGTCAACAATGATTTCTTTCTTTGGTCCTATTGACATTTAGAGAGGGGTTGTTATAATGGTCCTATGGTATGATGAATGTGTTGAAGATATATTGACTGGAAAACACAGTACGGGTCGTGTCAGTTTGCTCGGGAAATTTTGCCTTCACTTCAAGCAAAGTTATGTCGCAGGCCGAGATGAGCATTTATGTATATGTCTTAATTAAGTTCATCTTTAATTCTGCACAATGCTAATTATTTGTTGAAATTGTTCACAGGTGGCTGAGTCCATTCTGGGCCAACTGGAGACACTGTTGGACACCAGAGCTGTGTTGGAGAGAGTTCTGTCTGGCTCATCTCTTGTCCTCCACACCTACATAGTTCAACTGGTGGCTCTGAACATCAGCCAGTTGGCCCCACATCACCTGTCAGATCATCAGGAGGACATACTGGTCAGTGAGAGCTTAGTCAAAACTCCTTTAAAACTCAATGCAGATATTATAAATGCGTAGTAAGGCAACACACACAGATATTTGTTTCCCTTTTTACACAGTCAATGTATTAAGGTGCATTCCAACATCTAGAAACGAAATAGCTTCCAAGGAAACAAACATATATTAAACCCCTGGTGCATGTTTCTATAAGGAAAGTGTAGTTGTATCTACTTCTAAATGCACCTATATAGTAGGAATTGATAGTGAAAAAAAATCATCCATCTTGAAACCCTCTTCCAACCGTAATGTAAAATTAAAATCTTTGCAAAAGAAATACAATAAATGTTACTTACCTGTGTAAAGACAAAAATACAGACAGTCAGAGAGAGAGATGGTGAGATGGAGATAGATTTGGTCAGAAAGAGTGGAAAATAAAAGTTCATGAAATGAATATCAAAAGAGTTTTTAATCCCAGAGGACGACTTCAGCAAGAGACCACCTTAATTTTCCTGCTACGCTGTCAGCAGTGATTTTGTAGAGGATCTGCTGCTGATGTCATTCTCAGGAGAATCAAAAACTTTTTTGATATTGAATATTAAAACAGTTCACATAGTCCCTATGGGCTGTGTAAATCCTCACAATGGCCATACTTGAAATTGGTGGAGGTTTTACGAAGCCATTTTTGGGGGCACCGAACTTTTTAAGAGTGAATTTTGATAGTCTATTGTGTTGTGGTTTGGGTATAGAAGTGCACGCGCTTTTGGAACTGATGAGCCAGATGCAGCAGGTTCGAACCCATATGGGGCGTCAGGAAGGGTATCCCACCTTAATACCCCAAGTTCCATCTAAATCTATGCCCCCGACACGCACGCACACACAACATGCGGACTGTTCATGACACGTAAAACGGACCTCATTGTGTTGTGGTTTGGGTCCACTCCAGTCAAAGTTTTTAAAGCATATAGGCTCATATTTTATCTAAATCCAAATCTGTTTCTCCTTGACGCTATTCGGGTTTGAAGTTCAACGTTTTTCAAACACTTAGTAGAAAACACCATAAAATGGTTCCTATGGTGTAGCTGGTTTGCTTATTTGTGGCAGAGTGTGATGTGGACCAGCTGCTCTGAGTTAGTCAAATTAACTCAAGATGGATAATTTGGCTCCACATCCTAAACAAAGACACGCCAGAGCCAGGGAGAGGGCTGAAGGCCGTGGGGACATGAACCCATGTAGCTCTTGCCCCCTGAGATTTTTTTAATGGATGTCTGTTTTAAGTCTTTTTAATTGGCTTTTAAACTCTTGCATTAAATAAACAGGCTGTTGTGCTCTCATCGACCATCTGTGTCCAAAGCCATAAAATTAAAAACTTATAAGCTACATGTTGGTACAGAAAGCCTGAATACCAGCATCCTTGGGGTGCACAAGAGGATGAAAGTATGATTTGCCACTAAATTCAGGCAGCCAGCAGGGAGAGGAGGGATTTCCATGTTGTGTTTTCAGATCTTGAAAAAACTGCATGTGGCTCTAGTGTCACGTAACATTTTATGGTTTTGGGTTGTTGGTGAGTGTGCCTCCCTCCCATCTGAGCGTACATGCATGACTACATTTAAAACTTCAGCTCCATGCTCACATGAGCTATTGACTTAATGAACTAGGATGAACCTAGTGAATCCAGGTGTAAACCCAGGAAATCTAGGAGTTTGTCAGTAGTGGGGAGGACACGGATGCAGGGGAGTTTTCAGACTGAGGAGATGAGGATCTCGGTATCAGAGAAAACTATTAAGAGCCTTAAGTAGATGGTATAGCTCTTCCGTATGTGATGGGGAGTGAGGATGTGAGTGGAGAAAAGTTTAATTTTGCCACCCGCAATTTGGGCTTTATTTTGGCTGTGGGCAAGCATGTGAGGTTTCCTTCACTGAGATGGAGATATTGGAGAAGATGATAAGCATGTAAAGAAATAGTTAGGAGTGCAAAGGTATCTAAGTACTGTAGCTTTATTTGGTAGGGGACATTTGGTGCTGAGGTTTATTGAATTTGGTTGATGTACCGCCACCTATCAGCAAAAGGGATCATTTAACATCAGATCTTGTGTGTTATTGAATGTAAAGATGAAGAAACTTATCTTTTTGAATAGACCCTAACCCATTCCCACAGTTCAGTTTTACATTACCTCAGGTCTAATCCATCTAATCAGGTTTCTGCTGCAGGGTCAAGAAAGAGGAGGTTATTTTTCTTGACTTTATGGTCTGTTCAGATAGGAGAGAAGATAAGACTCTCTCCCATACATAATATACACAATGCCCATCCCCAAACTCACACACAGTGCACTTTACATACAAACGTGAGGGGACATTTATCATATTAAAGACTATATTCCATCACTGAAATGTTTTTGTTAATTGTTTATCTCGGATTGTTTTGGGGCCTCTTTTAGCTTTTAAGCAAACTTTTAATGTCTTGACTTTCCTGTTTGTGTTCAAATGCCCCTGTGTTCATATGCAGTGTGAGACACACATTTGATTTCTCTTCATGTGATCATATTGTTTTGAAGCTAGAACTTAAGGCTTTTCACAAACTTTATAAACACTCGCCTCTTTTTAAATTGAAATTTAGACCTTGCTCATCCCACAAGTTCACATTTTCCTCTCTGTGCTTCCGAACTGACTGTTAAGACCGAGTGTCAAGTTATGGAGCAGCTTATGATCATAACTGTAGTTGTGTAGTTGTGTGTAGTTGACTTGAAACAGTGAAGGATGCTGCCTGTCGGATGGGTCATCAAATAAAAAATGAAATGATTCCCTTATAAGTCCCGCAAGGGGAAATTTGTTTTCTCTGCATTTTTGACCCAACCTATTATATAGGAGCAGTGAGCTGCCAACATATGATGCTCGGGGAGCTGTTAGGGGTTCAGTGTCTTGCTCAAGGACACCTCGACATGCTGTATGCAGGGCCGGGGATCGAACCTGCAACCTTCCGATTGCCAGACGACCGCTCTACCCACTGAGCTATGGCCCCCCAATCATTGGTGGTCACTCAAGGTTGAGGATGACTTCCTCCTCCGGGTCTTCATTTGGGCCATAGAGGCCAATCCTGGAGCTGCTGATGCACCTGCACCCACCATATGATCCTTGGCAGGGAGTGCCCCGAGTCCAATGGCTCAGAGAACCAAGACCATTGGGGACCACTCTTCTATTGCAGCTTTTATCCACCTTCACCGTCATTATGGCCTGGAGACATCTCCCTGTTGTGCCATTGAGGTTTTTGTTGGGTCACACTTCATGTGGAACCTCTCCCTTGACCTATCTGCCTTGGGTGACCCTACCAGGAGAGATGATCTGGATGGCATAGCTCTTGGGATCATTAGAACATGCGAGCTCCTCCGCCAAGGCTTGGTGGTGATCCTGGAGAAGTCCGATGACTCTGTGAACTCATAGCAGTTTGCTAGACCACATCATCAGGGACATTTAGTAGGCTGCTATCCTGCAGCATCAGTTCATACATTAGCTTGTCATCGACTTGACTGGATCTCTGGATTATGATTCAAGGGACATGCTTTATCATAAAAAACATATGGTGTGGTGAAAAACAAAGCACATGAAAGTTTTGTGGTACATCCCACTGGGAAATGTGAATGTAAAATGCCTAATTAAGATTTCAGGACAAACAAAGAGATGTTTCCAGAATGTTGCATCTGCATGCCTCATTCTAGTCAAACTTGTATTAAATATCCCTCTACTGTTAACTCTATTCAAAGAATGGAGTGGGGGGGGGGCAATGACAAGGTTAAGTCATTTGGGCAACTGCCACTTTCTATAAAATACCTCCCATGAGCCTTTTAAATGTCCCTTTGCCAGAGTCATAAAAGAAACAGATGAAATATTTATTTTCCTCTTTACTCTCTCACATTCTGAAGTGTCATGCAGTCCCCAGCTGTACAGACAGAGGTTAAACACACACAGGAATGCCCCATTGACAAGAAATGACCACCTCCAAACCAAAG
>OMLC01102464.1:9122-28285 GCA_900302585.1 Regalecus glesne | reverse complement strand
CCCCCCGACACATTACCCCCCCCACACAATATTTCCCGGGGGACCCAGTCATAAGCCTTCTCTAGATCTACAAAACACATGTAGACTGGATCGGCAAACTCCTAGGACCCCTTCAGGATCCTTGCAAGCATAAAGAGCTGGTCTGTTGTTCCACGGCCAGGAAGAAATCCACACTGTTCCTCTTCAATCTGTGTCTTGATGCATGCTCAATAATCCAGGTAGGGAAATCACAAAAGAGGTGAATCTGCTCAGCTGGATCAGAGGTTCATTTTAGAAACGTTTCGTCACTCACCAGGTGACTTCTTCAGTCTAAGCTGAAGGCAAACATCCCCCTCCTTATAAACAGTACCTTGCTGCCACACAACAATAGGTGGGTTTCACATGCAAGTTTCACATGCAACTTGCATGTGAAACCAACCTATTGTTGAGTGACGAAACGTTTCTAAAATGAACCTCTGATCCAGCTGAACAGATTCACCTCTTTTGTGTCTTCAATCTGTGGTTCGACTATTGGCCGGACTCTCCTTTTCAGCACCTTGGAGTAGTAGACTTTCCCAGCGAGGATGAGTAATACGACGCCTCTGTAATTAGCACACACCCTCTGGTCCCCCTTTTTGAACACTGGAACCTGGTCTTCCACTCTTCAGGCACTGTCTCGGAATTCCACATGATGTTGAAAAGATATGTCATTCATGACAGCCCCTCACCATCCAAAGCTTTCAGCATTTCTGGAAATTCTTGACCTAAAGTACTTCACCATTGTTTCACCAAACTCCTCCCACAGCAATGGCAGCTTTGAACATTGCCCACTCTGGTTCAATCTCCCCACCCTCCACAGGTATACCAGAAAACCTCTGCTGTCGGTGGGAGTTGAAGGTCTCCCAAAGTGGTCTCCTCCAAGCGTTCCCAGTTCATCTGCAGTACATGTTTGGGATTAGTACGTCTGTCCTAAGGCTTCCTTCTCCACTTGTCCCAACTCACCATCAGATGGTGGTCAGTTGACGGCTCCGCTCCTCTCTTTGCCTTAGTGTCCAAAATAAGTGGCATTAAATCACATGATCCAATCACAAAATCGATCATTGTTCATTGCCACAAGGTGCACTGGTACCATGTACACTTTTGAGCATCCTTATGTTCAAACATGGTGTTTGTTATGGACAATCCATTACTAGTACAACAATTCAACAATAAAGCACTACTTCGGTTCAAATCAGGGAGGCCGTTCATCCCAATCGTGCTCCTCCAAGTGTCTCCATCATTACCCACATGCGCATTGAAGTCTCCCTGTAAGACGATAGAGTCTCCTACAGGGTCTCCAAAAAGGTTGAATACTCTGATGTAATGTTTGGTGCATAGGCACAGACAACAATTAGAGTTTTCCCTCCCATAATCCTAAAGTGTAGGGACATGACTCTCTCTTCCACATGGTTAAACTTCAATGTAGTGGCCCTCAGCTGGGGACTTGTGAGTATCCCCACACTTATCTGGTGTCTCACACCTTTGGCAACTCCAGAGGAGAATAAAGTCCAACCCTTATCTAGAACCTTGGTTCCATATCTGATACTGTGAGTAGATGTGAGCCCCACTAGATCCAGTCGGTACCGTTCTACCTCCCCCACAAGCTCTGGCTCCTTACCCACAAAGAGATGACATTCCACATCCTTAATGCTATCTTCTGTTGCAAGGGTCAGGTCTGCTGAGACCCTTTGCCTTCAATGCTACCTCTCTGGCAGTGCACCAGACCCCACTGGTTCCTCATGTAGGTGGTGAGTCCACCAGATGGAGAAGTGTCCATTTTGTCTTTTTGGGCTGTGCCTAGCCAGGCTTTGTGGCAAACTCGGCCACCAGGCACTTGCTGATGGGTCCTCCTTCTTTACCAGCTGAAGGGGTGGGGTAGTAATGTAACCTGGGGAGCTCTCTAGTTACAAAACATTCAATGGAACAACATAACCATCCTCACCATAAATGTCTCAAGAACCGAAGAAATGCTAACTTGCCGACATAAATGTACAGGGTCCAGAAGCGTATTCTTCTAATCTTTAACTCAAGAGTACAGGCTTGTAAATTGAGGGTGTCTCTGGGCCCCAGCTGTCTGGTTAATATGGCAGCAATGAGAATGCAATGCGAAGAACGTTGACCTGATTGCGTGACATTGTTGACTATCTGAGACTGCGTCAAAGTAAAATAATAACCAACAGCTGTTGTGATACAAATCAGTGTTAAATCTAGAAAATTTCATTTGAAATGAAATAAACCATCAAGGAGGCCAGGGTACTTTAGCATTTATTATTACTTTTAAACGACATAGTGAAAAGCAGCTTCACCAGTCATAAAGGTCTATTTTAAAAAGCACTTGTTAATTCGGATATGAAGACATTATTGTCAAATTTCAAGCAATAGAATAATCAAGTTAACTTTTCAAAGTTAGTGGCAAATAGTCCCTTTAGTCAATTCGCTCACTGTTTAATATATAATAATGAGGGGCGGCATAGCTCAGTGGGTAGAGCGGTCGTCTGGCAATCGGAAGGTTGCATAATCGATCCCCGGTCCTGCATGAAGTATGTCAAGGTGTCCTTGAGCAAGACACTTAACCCCAACTGTTCCCCGAGCGCCATATGTTGGCAGCTCACTGCTCCTATACAATAGGTTGGGGTCAAAAATGCAGAGAAATCCAAATTTCCACCTTGCGGGACTGATAAGGGAATCATTATTATTATGTTTCCTTGTATGTGTGTGTGTGTGCGTGTGTGTGTGTGTGTGTGTGTGTGTGCATGCGTGTGTGCATGCGAGTGTGTGTTCTATGACAATCTTTATGAGGGAACTTGCTAATTATCTTTTAGCTCCTGGCGGAAAAAAAATAATTTCCAAGGACAATAACAAGATCAGTTTAAGGATATTCAACATCGCATCAATTATCTGGGAACACATTGCATTAGATAGGTTCTCCTGGTAGAAAGTATTAAAAATACTACTCCACTAAAATTTAGAGGGATTTTAAAAAAAAGTTGTAAATAAATGAGGATTTCATTTTATAGGTCAGGAGATAATCTATTGATCACCAGGAGGAGATGTGGCTGACCCTTTGCTAGCAGCAACATTAACGTGATGAAATTGCCGATTCACCAATTATTATAATCTAATACTATAATCATAATGAATTGGGCCAATTGACATTGTGAATACGTTTGGTACTTGAATTATATTCAGTAGTAATTCTTTTTTTACAGAAAAAACATTGAATATAGGATATTTACTTGTAATTGAGTAGTCTTGCGATATTACTTGGGTAAAAAAAAAGATCAATGTACTTGTTCTACAGTGATAATTCATTGCATATGGTTGTAGCTTATTTTCAAGAGAAGTACTTTAATGTTATGATCAATGCTCAATAATTCAGGTAAGATAATCACAAAAAAGGTGAATAGGTTCAACTGGATAGGAAGTTTAAGAAATTTATGAAGTTATAGATTTGACATTGAACAGGGGTGGGGGCCTGAGAGTACATCTGCCACCTTCTTACAATGCTGTGATTGAAAATATTCCCTAATCCTCTGTGAATAGTATTCATTACCACTGAATGTGTAGTCAATGAACAGCTTGCATATGAAACCAGCCAATTGTTATGTGGTATCGATGTACTATTTATAAGGGAGGGGGGGTGCTTGCAGTCAGCTCAGACTGAAGAAGTCACCTGTTTGAGTGATGAAATAATGAACAAATAATGAATATACTTCTGATCCAGTTGAACTGATCCACCTCTTTTTGTGATTTCTATACCTGGATTATTGAGCATAAATCCAGACACATGAAACCAGCCTTTTGTAGTGTGGTATCACTGTATTGTTTATAAGGATGGGGATGCAAACAAGAGAAACCCTCCAGTACATAGACTCCAGAGACCAGAGGGTGCTATCAGCTGGCATCGTGGGGAGGACATGAAGGGTGGAGAAAGCAGTGGAGGTGGCAGGGTCACGCCTAAGACACAATGTGCTGGTGGCAACTAGTAGAGTTGGCTTCGGATACTTCCTGAAGTCCCAGGTTGGCAAGATTCAGGGCAAGGATAGATATCATCTGATCCAGGAAGAGGTCCATGCAGACATGGAAGATGAGTGAGTAAGCAGGATGGTGGGGCTAAGTAGGGAGTGTTGTTGAGATGGGAAAGCATACTGCAACAACGGATTGCCTGTATAAACATCATGAAAGCAAAATTCCATTGTATCTAGTTCCTTGTCAAAGCTGTCTACAATGTTCTACCAAGCCAAGCAACCCTTCACGTCTGGGGTAAGAGGGAGACACATTCTTGTCTTCGTTATTATGAAGAAGGATCCTTGGAACATTTCTGCATGAGCTGCCTAAAGGGCTGTCCTGGGAACAACATATTGAAGATGCCAATGAGATGAAGTGTGCAAAGTACCAGGAATCGGTGGAAAAATGCAAAGACAGAGGCTGGAAGATGCCTTTTGAGCCCATAGAGGTGGGCTGTAGAGGATTTGCAGGAGACTCACTCTGCAAAATCCCAAATTGATTGGGCATTATGTGGGTAGCAAAGAGGGCCATTCAATCCAAATGTTCAGCTGCAGAGAAAGCCACCAGATGGTTTTAGATAGAGAAGGCTGATCTGTGGGCAGTTAACCTTGCCTGGTTCACAACGACTGAGGTTTTCTGATGTTGAAACACCCAAAACCTTTGGTGACCATGGGTTGCATCCAGTGCTTAGTTTTTGCCAATCCCCGCCGGGGCAAGCTCCAGGACCTTTCAGTTTATTTGCATAAACTATTTGCATGGATCCAACACCTCTCATGTAGATGGAAAAAAAGTTCCGGGAGACTCCAGAGACAGTTGCAAGGTATAAACAGGCCCAAAGGATGGCAGCCTCAGTAGTGAAAGAAGCAAAGCAGCAAGTTTGGTAGGAGTTCGGGGAAACCATGGAGAAGGACTTTCGGTCATCACCAAAGCGCTTCTGGAAAACCGTCCGGCATCTCAGAAGGGGAAAACGGAGAACCATCCAAGCTGCTATAGTAAGGATGGATCGCTGTTGAGCTCAACTGAGGAGGTAATGGGACGGTGGAAGGAAAACTTTGAGGATCTCCTGAGCCCAACTAACCCACCCTCTTCTACTTTCTACTTGGTACTACTGTCCACCGCATTCAGGTCTGCTGGGATGGTGAACCGCATAAGTCTGAGGGCGCTCGTAATTAGACCCCGAAAGCAGGGGCTGCTGACTGGTTTCAACTATCTCAAACTTTAAGATGTGTTTATGGTCCCGCACAACACACTCTGTCACAAACAGACCCATGGAGGTCATCAACTGACCTGAGTAGAGTTCAGCATGGTGCTGCTTGGCATGAGTTTGTCTTGTGGTATGAATCACATCTTGTCTTTCAGGCTCATAACATCACATGTGGCTCCCGAGTTTAAATGGCACTTTTGCCTAATGCCATTCAGTTGGAGAGCGATGAACAACTTTTTTCCTTTGGCGCCTACGGCCCTAATGCATTCTGTTGAGAAGAGATATTCTCCGCTACCATCTTTTTCCTGGACTAGTATTGGATTTTCCAGAGTGCACATGCATGTGCCTCTGATCCCCTGGTTTTCATGCAAACGTGAGCCAAGTGGTTAGCTGTACCACAGGCTTTGCACACCTTTCTGTAAGCAGGACATCGCCCTCATCCTCTCCCATGTGGCACACCGCAGTATCTGCATGAAGAGACACTTGCTGTGGCTGGAGTGTACGTTCTCTATTGATTCCCTGTGGCATGGGGACATTTTTTGATGGCTGTCTGAAAGTTGTATTGACGCTGTCCGATTTAGGCCTTTCTTGTTCTATAGACCTCAATGTCATGTCCGTCAGCTCTGCAGCTCAGGATATTTGGGGGTGGCATAGCTCAGTGGGTAGAGTGGTTGTCTGGCAATCGGAAGGTTGCAGGATCAATCCCCGGTCCTGCATATAGCATGTCGGGGTGTCCTTGAGCAAGACACTTAACCCTTAACTGCTCCCCGTGCACCATATGTTGGCAGCTCACTGCTCCTATACAATAGGTTGGGCCAAAAATGCAGAGAAATCCAAATTTCCCCTTGTGGGACTGATAAGGGAATCATTATCATTATTATTTCTATGGCTGTAGCCAGTGTCAGACCTTTCTCTCTCAACAGCCGTCTACGCATGCCCGCAGTGGCAATGCCGATACTACTTTGCCCCTTATCAACTCGTCCCTGAGAACCCCATTGTCACATATCGCCACCTTTTCCCTCAAGTTGGTAAGAAAATTTCAATGGACTCCCCATACTCCGGTTTGAAACAGCCAACGACATATCGCTCATATATTATGTTATTGGCTGGTTTGAAGTACACATTGCTGCACTCGTCCACCATCAACTTTAGGTTGTGCTTGTGCACATGTTGACACTCTGGCCCCATTTAACTCCTCGAAGTAGCTGCTTAGACTGCTGAAGACGCTTCTACCAAGTCCACCGCCAAACTGTAATCTTCAAATTCAGACCTGAAGATGTCCAGTCCAAGTTTGTGCTCGAGTCTCCGCAGAGCTTCATTGGACCAGAAGGGAGGGATCATGTGGTTGAATGCCATCTTGCCAACAAACGTAACATTGGTTACGGGGTGGGCAAACTTTTTGGCTCGGGGGCCACATTGACTTTTAAAATTTGACAGACGGCCTGAGTAGCACAAGTTACGATACATATAAAATAACTGCATTTATTAGCAGTACATATTAAACATAAACGGAAAAAGCGTTAAAAATGCATTTATTAAGGCATTAAAGTATTAACATACTTTTTAGTGAGAACAGTGTTGTTGATCACCTATTTTAGCCAGTGTAATGAAGTCTGGTGATAATCCTGTTGTACCAATTCTCAGAAAAGATCTGAGGTGTCATCACTCATCTGGGATCTATGGGGTGCTTTGTTGATGTTCATTAGACTAAAAGTCTGTTCACACACACATATGTAGAGCCAAACAACACCAGCATCCTCTGTGCCATCTTCAGGATATTTGGAAATTTGGCTGCACTTAATGAAGCATAAAACTCTTCCAGTTTCAGGGAGTTAAACTTGTCCTTTAACACCATATCACATGGGAGATCAATCAGTTCCAACTGCAACTCCCGTGGCACCGTTTCCGGGTCTTGTGAGAAGGGACATGACACCAGCTTAAGTGCCCTGACAATTTTTCCAAAATCACAAAACCGACAGCAGAATCCTCATGCATGTCTTCTAGTGATTTCCTATATTTTTTCACATGTTGTGGGGCCTCTTTTAACATAGCCAGTGTAGGGAAATGAGAAAATGACTTGTCTGACAGTTGCTTTGAAAATAAAACCACCTTGGTTTTGAAGGGTTTGACACTTACTTGCATTTCATGCACAAACTGGTTTTCCCTTGTAGCTTCACATTCAGCTCGTTCATTTGTGTCCACAGTAAAAGCTAAATCACAAAGCCAATCTGTGTCATTCAGCTCAGGAAAATTTTGAGTATTCTCAAGTAGCTCCAAAAATGAAATTATCCCCTGTTTGAGCTCCCACAGACGCTGACATACTTTCCCCTAACGTAACTAGCTTTCATTAGAATGGTAAAGTAAGTCCGTGTGATCAGACGATGGAGAAGTCCCTCGCTTGAATAAAGTTAACGAGTTTCACAACTGGCTTCACTACATGGTCAAGCTGTAGCACGGATTTACAAAGTGCTTCCTGGTGAATTATGCAATGTTGGAAAATAATCTGCTGGTCAGGGTTGTCCTTTTTCACCCTGTTCTGAATTCTCTTGAGCATTACAATGGTTTTTTTCCGGTCAGATTTGGTGATCCATCTGTGGTAACGTTGGCGCGCGCACTCCAAGGTATCTTGTGCCTCCCTAAAACCCCTGACATACTGTTAAAAAAATCTTCTGACTCCCTGTGTTTTTGACTTTCAGGGATTCCATCTCCAAAAACTCCCCCGTTATCTCGAAATTCTCATTAATCCCTCTGATAAAAATTAAAAGCTGAGTAGTGTCCTTTATATCATTGCTTTCGTCCAGAATATATATAAGAATATAATGTAAATGACTCAGCTTTTTTGTTCAGCTTGCTAGTTAAGTGTTCATCAATTACTTCAATACAGCGAATCACTGACCTGCGTGATAAGCTAATTTTTTCAAATTCTTCTTGCTCACAGGACATAAAATACGTGCTGTCTCTATCATACACTCTTTAAGAAACTCCCCTTCGGATAAAGGCTTGCTGGCTTTTGCTAGTTTGAATGCCAGTGAATAACTTGCCTTCGTGCTTGCTTCTTGGATGGAAAGTTGCTCGAATAAAGGTGTTTTGCTGAGCCTGCAAGCCAGCTACCAACATGTCAGCGGTGGCCATACGTTCTTGTGTTGAAAGGTTGCTGGTGTAATTAGCATACTTGGTGGAAAAGTGACGGCTGATGTATTCTTTAAAAACAGCAACGGTTTCTTGGCAAATAGGACAAACAGCCTTGGACCGGACATCAGTAAAAAAGTATTTAGGCGTCCATTCTTTCTTAAACACCCGGCACTCACTGTCGACTTTTTTTTTCCAATAGATGCAGTTGGGGTCTAATCTGACCAGTAGAAGAAGAGAATTAATAAAACATGACGGTCTCCCCAATTCCTCTTCTCTCAACCCAGTCACTGCATCTACTGGGCCGCCTGGTGTTAAAATGACCATCATTACAAGTCAAAATGAAATTAATGCAACCGTTTACATCAAACATTAATTCACTACCAATTTACGGTGGGTTAGGGCCGTAGTTTGCCCATCTCTAAGCTAGCTAGTTAGCTGGTAGCGCTAGCTAGCAGTACTCTACTTAGCAAATGATAACACACACAAACACAAACACACACACACACACGCACGCACACGCACGCACACACACTCAAAAAAACAAAACGCGGATATGCACTCACGCTGAAAAATTGTCCATTAGCTGTCAATTTGTCGCTTGTATTAACAGCTAAACGGCTTCTGACACCATGTTGCATGAACGAGGACATACCAGCGCTGGAATACTTGACTATTCATGCTGTGGCAAATCGTAAAGTACAGTGGGTAATCTCAACATGTACTAAACATAATCTACCAGTAGGTAACAGTAATGCATCATGTAACACACGTTTGCTCGTGAACTGTTGTTTTCAAACCAGTTTCTTAAAGCGTGATTAAAGAATCTTAATAGTAATCTCGGATAAGTTAACGTTCCAAAATAAGGTTTTACCATAACGGTTGCGTTGACAAGCATTTTATTTCTTGCTTTGGTATCCTATACGTGTCTGCGGAGGTAAACAGCAACCTGTTCTACAGTATAACAGCCTGCCTCGATTGGTTTAAGGACATTCCTCCTCATCATCATCTTCAACATCAGCGTAATTTGTGTTAGAGATCACCAGCAAACTCCCTGTTGTGCTGTACAACTGTCTCCACCTCCCCTTAAAAAAATGTAGTATTAGCTACAACTGCACCCATGTACGGGAACCTGTGCAGCAGCATCGTGCCCCGCCTAACGTCTCTGCTCTGACATCACTTCATTCGCCTGGCGCACACCGCGATTTGTAACGTAACCACGCCCACTGCCATATGTGTGTGTCTGACGGGGCATTGGTAGGATGAGACGTGAGCTACGTGCAAAGTGTTGATGTGAAGAGGGGCGACTCCTATTGCAAATAGCGATTTAGGAATCCGAACAGACCTCTGCAGAGAATTTCACCAGAACTCTTTATGCCCTTTCTGCTTTGTCCTTTACGAACGTGTAGGAGTGTGTGACAGTTTTACGGTCCCGGCGACATCTCTTTCCTATCATTGTCAACCCTACAAACGGAGGCTGTTATGAAGTCGTTTTGCAGCGGGCTCTCTATCGCGTTAAAATAAGATTTTCGTTGGCCAAGGGACCACAGCGTCACAGACTTTGCCTCAGTTTGAGTTACAAATTGGCTTTTGTGAGAAAGTCAAAATAAGAGAGAAGAATCAGTCAGGGACAGACGTGGGCAGTTTGGTGAGTAGTGATGAGTCCCTTTCACAAATTAACGTTTGCTAACATACGTTAGCTTTGCTGAGTTCCGTATGTAGACCAACCAAAGTCACATAACAAAAGATGTATCTGGTATGTGCAGGGCCATATTAAAAAAACCCTTGGTCAGCGTAACTGAAATATTGCCACTGCGTATGAGTTGTCATGACTACGATAGAAATATCTTTATACATGCTCAATGCGTACGATATGCAGTGTACAATGTACGATAGCTATGGTAATCTTAACATTTTCACCAGGGTTAAGTTTTAAGATGAGCTGTGCTGGCTAGTCCCCGTTAAGGTGCATCGCATCCTCGATATAACCTGAACCATATCCTGAAGAGTGTCGTTATCTCGCAAACTTAAAGTCTAAGGTCAATCTATCACCGTCTCTAGTAATCAACTCGCCGCCGACATGATCTCAAAGGTAGTTTACTCCGTCGCCATATATTGAAAGCCCCCCCTTGCTATGTTTTCTTCAATTTAGTGACACAAAAGTACAATCATCGTCTCTATATTTGCATGTTTCTGGCCCCTGTGAGAATTTGTGAGCTGGTATTGTCAGCTGGTTTATCTCAGTAATTCATTCACGTATATAAAGTAATTTTCGTACATTCAAAATGACGTCACCACAAGCACTGGCGGTATATCGTGGGCCCTCTTGCAATCTAGCCCATGTCAGTAGATTGTCTCTGGGAGCATGTTGGTTTTCTACTGAACTCAGACGTCGGTGTAAACTACTGAAAAGTCTCCCGTACCTTTGTTGGGTAATATGGGAGTGAAAGTAACTCATTGTCTGCTTGTATTGAATTAACAATATATCCAAAGGGTTCATAAAAGTATTAGTTAATACACGTTTATATCTAGATCTTTTTAGATGAAGTGTATTTTCGTTTATTTTCATTTTGTCAATTTAGTAATCTTTGTCCTATTTTTACAAGTATAAAGAACTTGCAGCTTCAAGTTTTAGATTTTTCATGTAAGATGTCAATTATTACCAACTATGTTATTAGCAGTAGTCATGTTTATCAGGTGACAGGCATGGGTACTAGCTAGTCCATGAATACTGGGATGGCATCCAGTACTCCAGTACTTTACCTGTGCCCCCATCAAAAGGGTTTGTGGTTGTGTTAGTAACAGCATTCGATGTAAAATATAGACCAAACCAGCTCTGTAGAGGCCACCATAGACGGTACCATGGAAACTAAAATCCGCTGTGATGACCCCTGCAATACAGGGAAGGGGGTGGATTTTAAGAAGATCCTATTACCAACAGTTGTAATTTAGTAGAGGACTGAAATAGAAAGTTTATCAAATTGGTTGCCGTGGTCAGAAAATACAATTAACAAGTGCCCATTAACTAAAGAATTAGTGATAGGTTTTGATCTCTACCTCAGCTTATATAGTTTGTCACATTGATCCCAAGTTTAAGTAGTCATTGATGCCTAGACAGGTCAGTTGCAGATAATCTTAGAAGCTGATAACCTCTGCTAAGTTGAATTTGTGTTCATGTTTCAGCTGTGAATAACATGGTTGTTTTTAAGTTGTAGTCTATTAGCGCTCACATGACTACTGGTTTTATTTAGCTGCATTAACACTGCAGGCCAAGGATCATGTGGAAAGCTATGGTAGGACATACTACCACATGCTTAGTTCAACTATTCTGTTTCTCATCAGATCATTGTGTTTCATTATGTTTTTGATTATGATTTGTTGTGGAATTAGTAGATATAGGTATTTGTTTCAAATGGAACGTTTAAGGTTATTGATGTTGTGACTAGGCTATACAATGCCACAAAGTGCAAGAAAACAGGGTAGAAATGAGGTCAATGAAAAGTTAGACTAACTTCTATCATCAGTTATTTTTAAGTTGACATGGAAGACTTGAAGAGAACTGGATGGAGATCTATGAGAGACAGCTGCATCTGTCAGGTCCTTATGTTTTTGCCAGCTTGTGTTACTGGCCAAGTCCACCAAGAATGAAGGCGGTGAAGGGGGCAAAGACACAGCGCTTAGTATTCAGATAGTTGTGCCAAATTGGGTTTTTTGGAGGGGAGGGATCAAATTAGTAAACATAGGAAAAGTCCTAAGTTTATTACCTCCACCAGGTGGTGACCTGGAAGGAATCATGCATTTGGTCATGTGCATGTGTGTCTATCTGTGGTTAGTCTCGCAAACTTCCAGATCCAGATTTAAAAAAACAAAACAATTTGTGAACATATGATGAAGAACCTTTTGTGATTGCACTGTTTTTCCAATCACACTTTTATCTTTTGTTTCTTTTGAATACATTTTGATGCACCAATTATTTCACTACATGTAAGTTTATTCAGTAGTGTGCAAGCCTTTCTTTTTCCCTACTTGACCTTTATGTTGTGTAGTGCTTTGAGTCACTTTGGGTCACTAGACTAGGAAAGCACTTTTTAGAAATGTGTTTTAAGAATTTACCATTTTTTGTCAAGTTTAAACCCAGTTCAGCTTAAAAAGGTTATATCATCCAGAAAAGGTACGTATAGGTTTTGTTCTAAGTGGAATTGTGCACAGCCCTACCTTTTGTAGTCTGAGTAAGTTCCAGAGGATGAAGATTTTGTTCCAAGGCTTGCTCCATAGATGAGAGCAGTTTAGGATAAGCTTTCAAAGATTGAAGCCAATGTACTTTAATAGATCGTCCACATTTGATCATTCATTGCCCTTTGTAGGGCTGAGTGAAGGAATGGCAGTGCATGTCAACTGCATGTATTTAAAATAGAAGAAAAAAAATCAAAATATCATTGAAATATGCACTACTGATTCATTTGGAGTATTTACCCTTAAATGTTAACACATATGTCATACACTTTCCTGTGTGGCATGGTTTGTATGGCATGTTTAAGTTGAGCAGGAGTATTAAACTGATGAAATTCAGTAGTGGAAATTACAGCTTGTTTTTGCTTACAATATTCGGTCTCAAAATCTAATTTTATTGGTCATATAGTGTTAACATTTTGTAATGGATTCTCCAACTTCTGCTACCACCCACTATATTTTTCTGGACAAACACCTCATGTAAATTTTTCCCAATTGCCTATTTTTATGACACTTGAATTTTTTTCTAGCTTAATCATTATGAAGTGTACTCTCAGGTTTAAAGTGCTCAATTTGTCCATGTCATTTGCCATCTCATGGCACAGACTAATGATTGCATGTGAGGTTTGAAGGCAGTCCGCTTGAGATATGAGGGTGAAGTCAATGTACTCAGCTCTGGTTTGGATGTCAGGTTAATAAAATATTAGGCTAAAGAATTCAAAAACAGATTTTACATGTATAGTTCTGTAGTATTTTCTTTATTACAGGTAGCTTCAAGGCAAAATATGGAAATAGCATAAAGCTATATTACAGTCAGTCTTATTTTGCACAATTCTCTTCACTTTTTCTTTTTCTTTTCAATGTCTTTTTAATCACCTCTTGAAATTGGGCCCTGCCAGCCGTCCCTCCAAGTGCAATGGAAGGGTTACTGAAATGATTCAGAGACACTGCTCTTCCTTGGCTTGACCTGGCTCTGGGTCAGGTAGCACAATCATTTAGACAAATCCAGTTTCAACTCCAGTGTCAGAACTGATACCATGCACAGTTGGGAGCCTTGGCAGCAGGCTCTCTGACCCCATAGACTTGTTAGACGACAAATCTATTGAGGCTACGCAAAGCAATCTACAGAGCATCTTTTCTATTACAACGACCCTTTAATTGAGGCTGCTAAAGGTATACTGAGATGATGATATAATCAATATGCTGTGATTGCACCAGGAGAATAGGTCATTTCGTAGCTGCTTTAATTGTTTACACAACAGTGTTTTCTATCTCAAATTTATGTTGTATGCTTTCGAGACGGTAGCACTCACAAAAAGACATGAGGCAGAGCTCAAGGTGGCAGGGATGATAATACTAAGATTTGCATTGGGGGTTGACAAAAAAGACAAGATTAGGAATGAGTATATAAGGGGGACATCTTAGGTTGGACAGTTTTGAGACAAAGCAAGAGAGTCAAGATAGAGATGGGAAGGACATGTGCAGAGGAGATATGCTGGTTATATTATTAGAAGGATATTGAAAATGGAGCTACCGGGCAAGAAAAAAGGAGGAAGGGCAATGCAGAGATTCATGGATGTTGTAAGGGGGGATATACAGGTGGATGGTGTGACAGGATGATGCAGAGGACAGGGAGAGATGGTGATCAATGAACCGCTGTGGCGACCCCTAGCGGGAGCAGCCAAGGTTAGTATCCATCCAACCAGCCATCGTCCACCGCTGATCCGAAATCGGTTCGCAGGGGAACTGGAGCCTATCTCCATTCCCATTGGATAAAAGGTGGGATACACCCTATAGTAGTTGCCAGTCTATCACAGGGCAGAGCAGTTGGTGGAATAGTGTCTTGCTCAAGGACATTTTGACACAGTTCTCTGCAAGACCGTGTATCGAATCTGCAACCTTCCGATCGCCAGGCGACTGCTCTACCCAGTGAGCCATGCCGCCCTTTATTATACATATAGGTAATAAATAATCTTCTGGAGGGGGTTCCAGCTTATCAGGATTGAAGATTTTCAGTGTTGAATTTCGGTTTTGGCGAATATTATTAGTGTTTTGATCAATATTGTTCTGCTATCTCTCTGTAGTGTTACTTGTCTTGCTTATTTGTTAGTTGTCATGTGTATTGCGATATGAGTAATTCACTCACTCATACTTGTTCTCATGTCACAGGAATGTAGCATTGCACTGTACATGTCCTTGTTCCTGGTTATATAACGGTGCAGGAAGAGGGAGATGTGAAAGGAAGGCAGATTTTGGGAGAGTGAAGCGGGTAGGTGGGCTTGATAACTGTTTCTTTTAAATAGATCTTAATTACCATCTTCAGATATCTGTGTGGCCACTTATTGATGGAATGTTCATGTGTTTTGTTGTTACTGCATGATAAAACCCACATATTTACGATGTATACCAAAATATGTTAAAATAAGCCCTCTGATGCTATCCAATTGACATTGTGGCTTCTGTCAAACTCTATCACTATAGCTTCACTGTACATTCATATTGTCATCCCTTCTAGTTAATTTTCCTGTCAAGCATACCATGTTGTATTATAGTGGTGTGAGTGGGCCTTTAAGTTTTAAAGAGGGAAAGAGACTAGAAGGTATTTTTAGATGCAGTCTGAGGTAGTAATTTGGTTCTATGAGGCTTGCGAAGCAGTGGAGTGCAAGTCTTAAACTAAATATTTTGTAGCTACTCTTCTTTTGGGACCAATTTTGTTTTTTATTTCTTTAATTTCCTTTCAAAGTATTTATTGAACTTAGTTAACTGTTAAATAAAAAAATAAAACAAGTAGTCCTATTTTAACATAATAGTACATAATAATACAGACAGAGCAAATTGCATTATCTAATCCAGTCATTGACATCTTTTGTAGTGTACTTGAAAGTCATCATACAAGCTTATGTTTCTTGTTATTGGAAGTACGGAATTGCAACAGTCAACTATCCCTACTGTCAGAGATGTAATTTGTGGTAAGAAAGAAATAAAATGTGAATTTCTATTTCTACCAGAAAGATACAAGACTGCATCCTCAGTTGTCACATATTGGATTGCATGCGTTGAACATTAGCCCAGACAGGTTGTGAAGTATGATAATGTGCAGCATTTTGACATTCAATAGAGCGAGGCTTAGAAAGGGAGGAAAACATTTTAGACTTAATCCTGTTCAGGCCCTTTTAAAATATATTAATTACATTACAGGCATTTAGCAGACGCTCTTATCTAGAACAATATACAACAGGTGCATAGAGTGAAGTACAAATAATATTGACAATTGCACATGTTGATTGAAGAATTTTGCTTCTTCATATTCTTGCTGAATAGTCAATATACTGTTTTTTTCTGATACAACATTTCCAAATGAAAACATTTTGTCAGTCATTTCATCGACATAGTGAAGTTTATCCTACACTGAATAATGGGACAAGCAATGAGCTCACATATAGTGAACAACAATAAAATGTCTGACGATTGCCCAATAATAATAACAATAATAATAATAGTAATGATAATTGTTCCCTTATCAGTCTGACAAGGGGAACTTTGCAATTCTCTGCATTTGACCAATCCTATTGTATAGGAGCAACCCCTAATTGCTCCCCGAGGAGCAATGTTCCCCTTGGGGAACAATTAGGGATTCAGTGTCTTGCTCAAGGACACCTCGACATGCTTTCTGCAGGACCCCGGATCAAACATGCAACCTTACGATTGCCAGACGACTACTCTACCCACTAAGCCATACCACCCTAGAAGTGTTTGTTGCATTGCATTATCAGCCACCAACCTTAAATGCAGGAATTTACAGTTAAGTCCATAAATATTTGGAAAGGAACTCAATTTTCACATTTTCAGCCCTGTACACAATGGATTTGAAATGAAAAAATTGAAATGCAATTGAAGTGCATACTTTCAGTTTTATTTTGAAGGTATTTACATCAAAATTAGGGGAAGAGTTTAGGAATTGCAACAGTTACCACACGTAGTTCCCTCATTTCAAGGGACCAAAAGTAATTAGACAATTGACTCAAAGCTGTTTTATGAGCAGATGTGGGTTATTCCCTCATTATTTCATCATAAGTTAAGCAAGTAAACATCTGGAGTTGATTTCAGGTGTGGCATTTTCTTTTGGAAGCTGTTCCTGTGAATCTACAATATTTGGTCAAAGGAGCTCCCAATCCAGGTAAAACAGGCCATCCTTAGGTTGTGAAAATGGAAAAGTCCATTAGAGAGATAGCAAAACCCTTAGGATTGGCCATTCAACAGTTTGGTACATTCTGAGAAAAAAAAAGAATGCACTGGTGAGCTTGGCAACATAAAAAAGACCTGAATGTCCATGCAAGACAATAGCGGTTGATAATCACAGGATCCTTTCCATGGTAAAGAATAACCCCTACACAACATCTAGTGGGTGTGGAAGACTCTCCAGGAAGCAGGCATATCATTATCCAAGTCTACCCTAAAGAGAAGACTTTGCGACAGCAAATACAGAGTTCACCAAAAGGTGCAAACCATTCACAAGCCTCAAGGATAGAAAGGCCAGATTAGAGTTTGGAAAACCCATCTAAAAAAGCCAGTCCATCTCTGGAACATTATTCTTTGGAAAGATGAAACTAAGATCAACCTCTACCAGAATGATTGGAAGAGAAAAGTATGGAGAGTGCTTGGAATGCCTCATGATCCGAAGAATACCACATCATTTGTAAAACACGGTGGAGGCAGTGTAATGGTATGGACATGCATGGCTTCCGCTGGCACTGGGTAACTAGTGTTTATTGATGATGCAACAGAAGATGGAAGTAGCCATATGAATTCTGAAGTCTATAGGAATATTCCATCTGCTCACATTTAGTCAAATTCCCCAAAATTGATTCGATAGTGATTCAGAGAACAAATTGACAATGACCCAAAACATACTACGAAAGCAACCCAGGAGTTTTTCAAAGCAAAGACGTGGAATATTCCACAATGGCTGAGTCAATCACCTTATCTCAGTCTGATCAAGCATGCATTCCACTTCCTTAAGAAAAAACTTAAAGCAGAAATACCTGCAAACAAACAACAACTGAAGACCGTTGCATTTAAGGCCTGACAAAGCATCCCAATGGAGGAAACCCAGTGTTTTGTGAGGTCCATGGCTTCCAGACTTCAGACAGTCATCACCTGCAAAGGATTCCCAACAAACTATTAAGACTAAACATTTTATTCATGATTATATTCATTTGTCCAATTACCCTTGGTCCGTTGAAATGAGGGGAAAATCATTGCAATGAAAATCATTGCAATTCCTAAACCCTTCCCCCAAATTTGATTTAACCCTCAAATTAAAGCTGAAAGTCTGCACTTCAATTGAATTTCAATTATTTTATTTCCAATTCATTGTGGTAGTGTACAGGCCTGAAATTGTGAAAATTGTGTCATGGTCCAAATCTTTAAGGATCAAACTGTATCTCCATGATCTTTGCCCTAACCTGTCAAAGCTCTTTTACACACCCTGTAGAGATCTGCGTAGACAAAATAACTATTTTGATTGGCAGCCGACACATAGTCTGTACACATTTGACTCAGCAATCCTCAAGTCTAAGTAGCCACATATATTAAACATAAACTTGTGATTCCAGATTTTCACCTAGCAATGATACATGTGCATGTATTGGTAAACGCAAGACATATAAATCCCCTTGAGTCATGTTTTACTTGCTTTTTTGAAATGTATCCCCTTTCTCCCACCCGAATTCCCTGAGTTGCCTACTACTGGGTCAGTCACTTTAATAGCCCTCTAGAACATCGAAGGAGGAAGCCATAACATGTGTCTCCTCCAAGTCACGTGACAACTAGCTCTCGCTGTTTTGCACATCATGGTCTTGAGGGGAAAGCACAGTGCTTTGCTGTCAGAGGAGAATGAAGCAGAATACTTTCCGTTCACTTGGCCACGAGCGCCCGGACGACCCAGAGGGTGACACTAGCGAACCCAGAATACTTTATCCAACCTAAACCCTATACTCATTTGAGGCTTAGCCAATTATGTCTCACTAACTTTGCCCCTCCGGCCGTGGTTAGGAAATGGCACAGTCAGAATTCAAAGACATACATGCAGGATTCAAACATACGTGCTTTAACCCCCTATGCCACCAGGGGCCCTGAGTTTTGTTTTAAGGCAGAAAATGCTCTATTTGATATAAACTAATGCATTTTCTTCTGCAAAATAAGTTCAATTATCTTGTTAAAAGAGGGGCGGCATGGCTCAGTGGGTAGAGCGGTCGCCTGGCGATCGGAAGGTTGCAGGTTTGATCCCCGGTCCTGCAGAGAAGTGTGTCGAGGTGTCCTTGAGCAAGACACTGTTCCCCTAACTGCTCTGCCCTGTGATAGACTGGAGACCGAGATCGGAAGAGCACACGTCTGACCCAATGAGAACAGAGATAGGCTCCTATTCCCCCGCGACCCAATTTCGGATAAGCGGTTGACGATGGATGGATGGATGTATATTTAAGGTTCCTTATATGCAGTGTTGGTGGAGCCTGCATCCACATCATGAAACTGTCAAGTTTCTGTCTGCAAAAGAAAAAAAGGCTGATCTTCC
>OMLC01102460.1:20564-34707 GCA_900302585.1 Regalecus glesne | reverse complement strand
CATGACTGAAAGAACAAGATCACGGATACAAGCAGCTGAGATGAGGTTTCTTAGGAGGGTGTCTGGTGTCTCCCTTAGAGATAGGGTGAGAAGCTCAGACATACGTGAGGGACTCGGAGTAGAGCCGCTGGTCCTACAAATAGAAAGGAGCCAGTTGAGGTGGTTCGGGCATCTAGTAAGGATGCCACCTGATCGCCTCCCAAAGGAGGTTTTTCAGGCATGTCCAGCTGGGAGAAGGCCACGGGGTAGACCAAGGACCAGATGGAGGGATTATATCTCCACACTGGCATGGGAACGCTTTGAGATCCCCCAATCAGAGCTAGTGGATGTTGCAAGAGAAAGGAAAGCTTGGAGGTCCCGGCTGAAATCTGCTACCTCCGCGACCCGACACCGGATAAGTGGTTGACGATGGATGGATGGATTGCTGTGTTCTTTAAACATGTTGAATATCAAGATAGAGCATGGGGGAGTGCTTACCAGTTATCATTAGCTCCTTGTTTGGGTGATTGCTTTTTTTTTCTTGTGCAATGGAAAAGACTTGTAGAGGCACAGCAAGACACTTGAAGTCACATACAAGGTTCAAATGTAATATTGTAAGCCTGCTAGATTTTTAGAATGAAATTCGACCTTGTTGGTTACCTACCTAAGTGACTGGTGCAGTACACTTGCATGCCAGTTACAAACATTCAGTTGGTGAGTTTCCTCGCCTGTCTAATGTCAGAACACAATCCAGTTTTTCTTTGTTCTGTGTTGAAGTTGGGCAGAGAGAAGCCAACCAACCATGGGGTGCAATGTAGCAGTAGTCTGTCTGATATCAGCCCAGATGCACCACATGTTTAAAGCGCCCAGTTGGCAGCAGCTGCTTGGGGCCCAGCAGGCATGTGGCTGAGCCAAGCAAGCAGACGTCGTCATGGGAGCTCACTCACTAATGCACATACAGACAGACACAGAAACTATCGCGTGCACGCCAACACACACTTACACACACTCACTCATGCAGGCTGACATGGAAATATGGGCCAACAAGGAAACCGATATCCATACAAATGTGCGGATTCCAAACTGCATAGTCCACATACCCTCGCTGTCAGTAGGGAAGCATTTGAAAAAAATATTGGCCTGTATTGAAACCAATACGGAAATGTTTGTTTTGAAACATCCAAACTATGTGGAAATAGCACCACTCCTTTTATTATAATACTGCTATATCCACTTGGTAGTTCATTTTGACACCAGGTCATCAATGGAGGTGAGCAGCCACAGCCATGGAGATAATTAAATAATAAGAACAATAGATATATAGATTTATAACAATAGAACAATAGATTCAAGATTTTTATTGTCTCTCCGGTTTTACAAGTACAATCTTAGTGTCATAAGAGAGTAAGTAGTTATAATATTCAGTCCTTCCCAGTTCCCAGTGGTTGGTCAGTTGTTTGTGGTCTACTTGATGTTGCTTTGTTGAACCTGATACACTGATCTGGGTCTTCTTGTTGCTGTTTTGTGGTAGTAAACCATTTTTGGTTAAAGTTATTTTGGTTATTAGTTATTTTGGCCCCTTTTGACATTTCAGTGGAACAGCTTCTATAAATGGCTTTTCTGTGTGGGCTTATCATGAACTGTGAAATGGCACCATGTTACTGACATTTTGGTTAATGCAAAGCCTGTAGGCAGTCCTGCATTTATGGTGCCAGAGAGACACATTGCACATCCTTAAATGTAGGCTACTCATGATTCTGAAAAAGCAACGGAGACAAATGAAAGCTATCACATTTAACCACGCTAATCAGAGGAATGCCAAAAATATACAGGTGAATAATCTATTTTGCAGAATTGCCTGTATTGCTTCATCATCTGATAACCATAATTGCTCATTTTGGTCAATATCAATAGATAACTGAGATGTTGGTGCGTCCTTGATTCATTCAATGCACAAACATCTTTGACCTTGCTCTCTTCCCCTCCACCTTTCTCTTCTTTTTATACTTCTCTTTTCCTACAATCATCCTCTATTACTGCCATCCCATTATCTCAATGACAGCTAATTGATTTAACACCACCGGTATTGCTTGACTATCATATGCCAGAGGGAAAACTGCCCACCACAGAAAGTCTACGGATCATGAGGGCAAATCAAATCTGCTCAGTTTTTCGTCATACAGCCCTTATTTCCATGTAAAATCAAATATTCACAAGCTTTAAAAAAAACTGTAAATCCAGCCACATAGATATTTTAAATGGAAAAAGACTTCCAAGTTAAAAAAAAAATCAATAGTTTGAACCACCACCCTATCTTCCACTTAATCTAAGAACTCCTCAAAATACAGCATGACCCAGCCTTGTTGTAGTTTTGCCAGGCCTGATAATTCCCATGCAGAGGGCACTATCCCCCACCCAGATGTGCTGTATGTGTCCAGACATAGATGTATATATATATATATGTCGTGTGTGTGATCGGTAAACATGAGCACAGCCTGAAGTGTTGTCCATCTCTAAGGGACAAGGGTGGAGAGGTCTTGGAGGGAATTGCTTCAGGTTATTATCTGACTGCCCTACTAAACCAACCCACCCCCACCCTTCCTGGCTCTCTTTGACTGCCTCTGTCTCTCTCTTCTCTCTCCCTTCTCTATTCTCTCTAGCTCATTTCTTCTCTCTGGGTTTGGATCCACTGAGCAAAGTCCTACTGGTGACGTTGTAGAGCAAGGGCATCATTGATGACCTCTTATCTTTATCCTGTAACCTCAAAGGGAGAGCCGTGAAACCTGTATTTGTATTTTGAAATCAGTTTCAGGCTCTCACTAGAACAATGCTGTATTTTTCCATTACAGTATTTGGAGGAAGGGGTGCTCACCCCCCCCCATTACTATAGACTTGTGTGTGTGTGTGTGTGCGTTTCCAGCTTCATACTATAGTATGTCCATTGGTGTCTTCAAATTCAGCCAGATCTCAGAAATAAAGAACAGTAGTTATAATGAATACTGTGTGAGGATCTCTGCAGTTAATTTAGACTGAAGATGTCCTCAATATCAGTGATAAAACATTTCTCAATTAATGTATCCACATGAGCTGATTCAATTTTTTGATGACTGTGAGGTTGTTTGAAGGTGATGTGCGTTGTTGGCAATGCTGTTATAGAGCAAATAGTAGGTTGTGCAGTGAACTTAGTTAGATAATAATTTAAAGCATATTCAAACATTAATAGGTAATGATAATTATTTAATGTTGCTGGGAAACCTGTAGCCACCTGTCTCTGATTGCCTGCACCTCCCCAAGAGTTGGTTATTAAAATACCATCTTCTGGTTCCAAGTCGGACTCAGTTACTCTCTTACTGTTGTAAAAGCATTTCTACTGAAGTCTGTTGAAATATTGAACACCAAAACTTTCACTACGTACAAATCTTTAAATCCTCCTGTACCACATTCTTAATGTAATTCTCTCTCTCTCCCTCTCCCCCTTCACGTGACTCTGGACTATGACATACCCTGCAAAATCACCAGGAATCAATCCAAGGTAACATCCGCACACTTGCACGCACGCACACTCCCTCTTTTCAACACTGAGCTAATTTCATCATTGTGACTCATAGTTATTTTAAACAAAGACACAACTGTATTTCTTAGACTCGGACTATCTGTAACAGCTACTGTAAAAGCCGTGTTAAAACACAGGAGGAACATTCTTGCTGATTGGGACTGGATTTTCAACAGTCCCATTGGGCCATCTGTTACCAGCAGAAACATTTAAGCTGTTGCCAGTTGTGCCTTTTTAATTGCCTTCAAGATTTCTCAGTAAGTCACCACTCTCAACATTAATAAGATCTCAATGAGCTTCACATGTTTAAAGCCAATTAAAAAAAACTGTCCCTTTAAAGGTTATCTTTTGTCCATTTAAATTCTGTGGTGATTTACTAAGCTATATGTATACTTCAGTTTCTGCCATTGTTAGGATTTCCCTGACAAAATTGATGACCCTTTAGGAAAAAAATAATTAGCAGTTTTGCACTAAAGTCATCATCCCAGTGAAAGACTGTAAAGGAAAGCTGAGTTTGCACTTGAGCTCAATTCTAACCCATGATGACCTTCTGACTGTTTGTAGATTGTAGCAGGTGCTTTTAAGAAGAACAAATGAAACAGGCAGCAAACATAGGGCATAACTTGTTCCGACCAATAACAAACCTCTCAGTTTGATCTACATCGTGTTAGCTGTAATTTCCAATTTCCATGAGCAGCTGCATTTGAAGAGCTTGTTCTAAAATGAAATTTACATAATGTTAAAACACACTGCTTGCTTTGCCCTTTTTTTGACACATAAGAAATGTGTTCAGCTCTCGTTTCCTGACATGTGGCCCTTTTACACCAAATCTGATGACTCGCATTATCTCCACGTGAACTGTTTACATATGACATAGAAATGGCACACCAGTCAGGCATTGTGCTACGTCATTGTCTACTCTGTGCTCTATGTCATCAACATGGGGTACAAGCTTTATCCACAGCCAGATCAACACGGAGTTGATAGCTGTGGCCTGTTTCTCCAACATGATTATGTAACTTTGTTTTATTGTAAAGCTGAAGATATATTTAATGCTGCAATCTTACAAGCTACTATTGGATTAGGCAGAGTTTTTAAAAAACAGTTGAGAGGGTTAGATGTAGCTGGTAGCATTTACAGAGGAGAGCATTTCTATTACCATCTACTATGGCTGTTGGGACTGCAGAAAGGAAAGAAACTTTATTTATTCATTGCATTCTTAGAATGGAATTTGTCCTCTGCGTTTAAGCAATACTATTGTATAGGAGCAGCTAGGGTTTCAGTGTCTTGTTCAAGGACACGTCAGCACACTTTTTGAAGGAGCCAGGGATTGAACCAGGAACCTTCCGATTTCTAGGTGACCCACTTCACATCCTGAGCCATGTGCGTGTGCGCCGTATAAGTCAGCATTGTAAGTCAGTTAATTGGTCAACCCTTGTCCACCTTATTTTTAGTGACCCACACAGTACATGGTCAGGTCCAACCTTGATCTTAAGGTGGGTTATCTGCATGGGTCTGTGGACAGAGGGTCACCCATTTAAACCAAGGCTTGACCCGCTTTGCATATCTGTTAAGGGCTTGGTGTAAAAGAGGTACATGACACATCAAGATTATTCATACTGACCACGATGTAAATTTTTTATGTTTTAGTGGTAATATTTTTTTTAAGACTTGTGCTAGTTAATTCTTTAGAAAAAGAATGATAGAGTCGTCGTCATCATCATCATCCTGCAATGATTGCTTTGTTCTCCTCACCCAATGAGGACCAATTTTCAACTTTACATGTATTATTGCATCTTTACTATCAGCTATGATGGCAGTGTTCTCATTGCTAAAATCAAGTCCAAAAGGAAAAGAGACACATTATCTCAGAAATGCATAATTTTCAGCAATGAATGAAAGTAAATGCCTTTATTTGCTGTTGGTGAGTTTGCATAATTTGACCTTGAGCAAAATAGAATTGTGAAGCTTTTTCCCCGTATAAAATTTGGCATTATGTGTGCAAGAACCCATAGCAAATACAATTTTGGCTGAACATACTCATGTAAAAATCCCAAGTAAAATAGGGTGGTGATGTAAACCTTCAGACTGAACTCTTTAACCATCTGTGTCTCCCTGTTGAGCACTTTCTTTGTGTGTCTCCTGATACCTGTTTTTCTTGTCTGTCAGGTCTTTGCATATGATTACTGCTTTTGGTCCATGGATGAGTCGGAAAAGGACAAATTTGCAGGTCAGTCGGTCAAATAAAATCCAGACAAACCCTTATAACTCTTCAATAAATTAGATTTATCACAAAATGCTTTATAGAGCACCATAGGATAAAAACAGTCCGGCTATATATAAAGAAACTGAGAAATTGCAGTTGGAGGAAATGAGAGTGTGTGTGTGCTTGTCCTCAGGACAAGAAGTGGTATTCCAGTGCCTTGGAGAATCTCTTCTCAACAATGCCTTCTTGGGCTATAATGCCTGTATCTTTGCCTACGGACAGACTGGTAAGCTGCTTCACACCCTCCGTTTCTATGTTCACACTTCAAGTTGAGACAATTCTAGTTTTATAGCCTATTATTGCAAATTACAATTTGCTTCAGTGGGTTTTACATCAATTCAGTATCCTATCCATAAACCCTGGCATCAGATATGGAAAAAAATCCCTAAAAAAATTTAACAGCGCAAAAAATATACAAAGAAACCTCAGGGAGAGCAACAGAGGAGGGATCTCTCTCCTAAGACAGACAGATGGTTCAAACACTCCAAAACTAACTAAAACATAGAACATAGTCATATGACATTCACTACACTATTACTAGACAACATAACTGTACATGATAACATGGGCTGAAAGGACACAAGCTCATCTTGTTACTCTACAAGAGAGGATTGTTTTCAAATTATAGAATGCCTCAAATGATTGCTTGTTGCCTGTTGGAGTGGCTGGTACAGTACATTAATTACCTAACAACCTGTCTTATCCAAAATGCACCAGTGTTTATCTGCTGTCTAAGTACATATTTGCAGATTGAAGGTGGTTGTAATGGGGAGCCAAAGTGGGGCTACATTTGTTATAGTTATGTTAGTTATGTAGTATAAGGTTAAATTTGATAACTTTATACTACATAATGTCCAAGACAAAACATAAGAGATATGCCCACCTTCCAGATCCAGATCTTGTTCCCAGTCATAGATGCAATCTTGTTCTTTATCCTGGTCTTAGATAGGCTACAAGACACTAGTTAGCATGTGTGTTCCCCCTTACCCTCAGTCAGAACAACAGACTGGGATGTAAATTGTTTGAATCCATTTGGACTCTTTTCGGTCATTTTTCCGTTAAAGAAATGGTTTGTTTTTTTAGGAAGGTGAATGACAAAGAAATGGTATGAATGTGATACAAGGAGGCATAGCTCAGTGGGTAGAGCGGTCGTCTGGCAATCAGAAGGTTGCAGGATTGATCCCCGGTCCTGCATATAGCATGTCGAGGTGTCCTTGAGCAAGACACTGAACCCCTAACTGCTCCCCGAGCGCCACATGTTGGCAGCTCACTGCTCCTATATAATAGGTTGGGTCAAAAATGCAGAGAAATCCAAATTTCCCCCTGCGGGACTGATAAGGGAATTCTTTCTTTCAAGACCAAACCAGGTGTAAAGTGTTAATTTTTTCTTCTGTTCTCCTGAAAGTGAGGCTGGTCCCATTCATGTGTTACTTTGGTAAAGGATTTGCCTCGAGAAATATAAAGTCAACTCAATATCATTTGTTTTATTATAATAGCTTCCATTTTCAGTGGTAGTTAGCCAAGATATCTCTTTTTTTTCCAATTTGATCTGCAAAGGGACTACAGATGTGAATTGGCTCTAACCTTTGATCTGATGGGGCGCTTCTAATGGTGACATGTAAAAAAAAACTACACATGGTCCCCTTTAAGTAAATAAATAAATAAATGTGTGGCCATGAAAGAATGACAGGTTTTCATATTTTTTTAAGTTATGCTTATGTCAAGTATTATCTGTAGACTTCAATTTGTGCAATCCTATTATGTCCTGTGTTGCTACTCAGGCATATTTCTATTTATGGTTTACTTTGTTGAATATATGCTAATTTTTTTTTCTTCTTTTGATAGTATTCCTTCTGTTTACCAGTCTCATCTCCAGACAGTGTAATTTGTCTAATTTATTTTCTATAATCAGGTTCCGGTAAGTCCTACACCATGATGGGTTCAGCGGACCAGCCTGGTCTGATCCCCCGGCTGTGCAGCGCTCTTTTTGCACGCACGGTGCGGGAGCAGAGGGAGGAGGAGAGCTTCACAGTAGAGGTCTCGTATATGGAGATCTACAATGAGAAGGTTCGAGATCTCCTTGATCCAAAAGGGTATGACTGCACCTCATCTCCTTTGAACACTTCCAACAGCATGGAAGTTCACTCTAGCACTTTCACTATTGTACCAACCACCTTGATCTTTCAAGTAGCATAAGAACTTCAGATTATACCATGCACAAACAAAATAAAAGTTTAAACATTTTCATTCTGCTTGTACAGGTACACAACCAGTAAGTAGTTTTGAATATCGGCGCCAATATGCAAGTTCACCAAACTTAACAAATTTAACTTTTGTTGTCTAGTTCTCATTTATGTATAATACTATATTGTCAATACTTTTTCAATACTCCTAATAAAATTTGGCTGGTTACGTGTTGAGGGCAGCTGTTGTATTTTGGATTCTATTGGCCACCATGGATGATGGTAGCTTCCTGGCCTGTTCTACCAGGCAGAAGGCATTTTCATGTCTGTAGAGTTCATGTCCAGCAGGTCAGCAGTAAATCAGGACGGATGGCTTCTGTCCATAGTTTGACCCAAGGGACCCTAGACAGCACAACCTCTGACCCCTTCTCACTACATGACCTGTAACCTCAGTAAAATAGGGATTAGAGTAGCAGACCATCTGACAGCCAGATGGGCTCTGCTGTGGACACTGAATGATGGAGCTCCCTGGTCTGTTAGGGTTTTTAATAGGGGGTCAGTGTGGTGCATACCTTTGATGCAAACTGTTAAAACAAAAAGGGAAAAAATATGAACCATAAGAATGTTGAAGTAGTCTTCAAAGCCAATCTGCGCAGTTGTATATCCAATCTAATTAGTTTTGAATTGCTGGCTTATGACAGGTTAAAACATTTCTTTTGATTATCTTTTATGATGGGTGGAGCTAGGCTCTTGGGACTCTCATATGTGTCACGTTTGTGACATTAATAAGCAATACCAGAATGGCTTTCCAAACACAGAAAAAGTGTTGACTTCTCCAGATGATGATGATGATGATGATGATAGCTACAACTCTTGGATAACCACCATTGCCATTATCAGGATGAGTTTGTGTTCTGAGTTTTTGGTTTACTATTTGTTTTGTTTATATACTGATGAGAAACACATTTTCACGACCTTAATCCAAAATCTTTTGGAATCTTAATTAGAACTTTCAATATACTTTCAATAGGTCTCATTAGTGCCCATACTTAAATGCATATATTTTCTCCAATAAATAAATGATACTATGGCCAGGATATGATACTATTCAATAAAACAAAATGTACATATGTCAGAATACTTACTTTACAGACAAGCTTTAGATTCTACTGTTCATAGAAAAGGTCGTATAGATATATCCAATATTTTGACTAGATTATTTTTCAGGTGGGCTGGTAGGTTCCCCATAGCTACAGGTACCACCATGCAAAGGCTGTGGTGAATGACTTGTCCTTTTTTTTGAAAAAAAAAATCACTTCCCTTGGCAGGTTGGTAGTTACCTTAACAGGGTGGCCTTCCCTGACAAAGGCAATGATAGGGGAAAATCTGATAAATCTGACAACTTGCAGGTGGGAAACCCCAGACATTGAGGGATGGGGTTATTACATGCTAGGACAGTGGGATCACTCATGTGATTCCAGAGTGGTGAGCCTTCAGTATTCAATGACTAGTCTAGATTATTTTAATGCATTGTTTGCTTTATGTTACATTTTCTAATGTTGCTGTGCTTTTATGTTTTTCTCCAGGAGCAGACAATCTCTGAGAGTGAGGGAACATAAGGTTCTGGGACCTTATGTGGACGGCCTGTCTCGCCTTGCTGTGGCCAGCTACAAAGTAAATGATCTCCCATCCTGTCCCTGTGTGTCTATTAATGTTTCTAGTAGAAAACATTACTACAGTACTTTTTTTAAGCAAGTTGATGACAAAGTACTTTATAGAAAAGAGAGCTTAAAACCCACACCTAATCAAGAGATAATGGTAAATAAAAGTAAGAGTAAGTATGAGTTAAAACTGTTTGAGAGTCTGTATGTCTGCACATCTACCCAAGTAGCAGAGTAAATTATTGCAGATGATTGAATAAAGGGAAAGATATGGCTGCTAACGTTTTATGTGTTAGATTTAAAGGTGTACTTCATAAATTAATCTTTAGCCTGCTATATTGTGTGGAAGCATCACAAGGAGGATCTTTGTGTTCCTATAAGCTTTATAATTTAAGTATTGTTTGGTCTCACCTCTTGATGTTCGAATGTAAAAAGCTCGGGATGTTAAAATTAATCCCAGGAAGTATTGTGATGTTTCAAGTATAATCTAATTGTTAATCAAAGGGATGGTCCTAGCAATCGTACTTTAAAAACGCTATCTAAAATAATGACAAATATCCAGTCATGTCCTTCCTTTTTGTTTACCTATTCCTGTTTTCATTTATCCTTGCATCATTTTTATCCTTTTATTTATCGTTTTAAGTTAATTTCAGCGCCATGATATTTATTTTTATCTGGCAAGCTCTTAATAATGGTGTATGTTTGAGAATGCATACAGCTACTCTAAACATATTATAAATGTACGCCTAGGAGAATCTTTTCTTGATATTTCCAACAGGATATAGAGTCCCTGATGTCTGAAGGAAATAAGTCTAGGACAGTTGCTGCTACCAACATGAATGAAGAGAGCAGTCGGTCACATGCCGTCTTCAACATCATCCTTACACACACACTCAAAGACCTGCAGTCCGGGGTAAGATACAAGACACCCGCGCACATATACACCTACTTACACCTACACGGAGGATAGGATGGGTTTTTCTGATTAAAAGAGAACCTCATATATACAGTTTATGGAAGATATGTATATCTATTGATCGATCGATAGAAAATGTGTGTGTGGATGCAAGGCTCAGTGTATAAAGATGTATTTAATTCTGACACTTTAGGTGAATAGATGTAGTTTTGATCAGTGAATTTCCTGTTTTTCCTTTTGGACATGTTTTGCGCCTAATTTATAAAACATCTATAAAGGGAGATGTTTATATGATAGCTGCAAATCATAAAGGCTTTCTTTTCAATTAAAATCCCAGTCAGGTTTCCACATTTGGCAAGTGATGGAAAATTACTTTATTGTGATTCTTTAAATTTTGATGAAAATAAAACTGGTGGGTTGTGCTCGGTTGGTTGTGTTTCATTGATTAAATGTATCTAGAAATAGGCTCCAACCATAGTCTCCTAAAGCTCTATAGCAGGTCAGCATCTGAGTTCTGTTTAGTTTTTTTGATTGGTCTTAAGTTACCCAATTGATGCAAGTGTTGATAATTGGGTGCCTAACTTTTGCCGTTCCCATTACAACCTGGAATCTGTTGATTTGATGTATAGCTGTGATGTTTGTTAGTTAGTGTTTGCTTAGATGGAAGTCTGACTGTTGTAGCAGGGAGAAAAGTTCTCTGTTGATTTAGATAAAAACTTCTTGACTCTCATACAGAATTCAGCCCTTTTTACCTCCTGATTGCCATAATATGTTCTATGATTATGCATATTTGATCTTTTATGCATATTTGATCTTCTATGCTTTCCGCAGACTCTTAAATGAGTAAAGGAAACATTTATTTAATGATGCTAAGAAGAGATATGCAGAGACTGATAAAATTGTTTGATCCTGAGTTCTTCCCTGACAGTGCCTGCATTGTATCCACTGTTTCAGTGACTGCAAGCCACATGGAAAGATTATACTCTCTACCAGACACTTTTGAAGAAATCAAACCAACTTTGTTTTCCAATATGTAGTTGGTCAGATTAGAAAAATTGCTACTTAAAATTCAGTATTGATTTAGTGACCTGAGACCTGAACTGCCATTCCCGTTGCCTAGACATGACAGATCCTTGTTGGTTTATTGTGCCTCCTCGTTTATCCAGTTTGCCTTTCCTGCTCCTCAGCCCATGGTGGTCAGCCTGGAAGGACTCGCCACTTGAAAACCTCATTAATAATTGACAGGACTGTTGGTCAGTCAGCTGATACAGAACATATGAGTCATCCAGCATGTTAGTCAGTCAGTCAGTGAGAGAATGAGTAAGTTTGGTAGTTTGCCACAGTGCATGCTGCCGAGCTAAGGCTTATATTTAAGGAGCCCTTATTTAGAGTTCGAATGGATGGAGGATTTATAAACCGAGGATCGTGTTCCTTTCCAGCGCTGTCCTTCTTTATATCCATATAGCTTAAATATTTTTGCTTTGGAAATACCAAGTCCAATCACATTTTCTGCTGAGTATTTAGAGTGAGCGTGGGATAAGGACTGTTTTCTAATGCTAAATTCTGAGAGGTGCTTAATATAACAGTCATGGGCTGCTTGCCTTCTGCGCACCTCAAGTGGATCTATGACTGTTGAAAGCAGAGCATTGGGTAGAGTATGCTAGTAAAATTCAGTTTATTCAATTTCTATTTCCTTTTGCTATGATAAAGTGATACTGTCCAGAAAACAATGCACTTGCATGGAAATGCTCATTACGGGTCATCATCTTCTGAGATGCCTGCAAGACTGATAGGCTCTGTTCCTGCACACCCCCACGGTGCCAACATGGCTCATGTTAGGATGAGATGTGAATTATGTATCAGAGGCTAAAGGGCCTAGTTAAGTGAGGCTGCTGCCAAGCAGGCCACGACATGTCCTGTCCAGCCCGGTCACTGATTGATCTAATTACCTCAGGGAAAATTAACCTCAATGTCACATTTTCCAGCAAGAGTTTCCACACAGGGTTTTGTTTTCCTGACCCCAGGGAGTTGTAATCTCATCAAATTGACTTCACACTTGCATTATTTTTCTTTTTAACTAAATTTCCCAAATAGGGTTTAACCTTACACTCATGGTTGGTTACCTGCAAAAGCAACCGGTGAACTGAGACTAACTTGTCAAACAGAACTAATATGCCAGCATTTATGTGGTGGTTGTTAGTCACTAGCCTGGTTGCAGCTGATGACTGTCATTCTTTCAGACAGAGCCTCTACATGCCTCACGAAACACTCAACCATGCATGGCTTTTGACACTCACACTCACATGACAGACACATAAACACCCCTGTATCCATGTGTTTTGCTTGGCATTTGAATCCAAATAGAGATACAAATGAAGGGGAGCAGCATGTCACCGAAAAACAACAGATTTAGTTGCCATAAAAGTCACTGTTTCCATTGCCAACTGCTATGACTTGTCCACTTGTTCTTATCAGTCCCACAAGGGGAAATTTGGATTTCTCTGCATTTTTGACCCAATCTATTGTATAGGAGCACTGAGCTGCCAACATATGGCGCTCGGGGAGCAGTTAAGGGTTAAGTGTCTTGCTCAAGGACACCTCGACATGCTGTATGCAGAATCAAGGATCGAACCTTTAACCTTCCGATTGCCAGACTACTGCTCTACCCACTGAGCTATGCCATCCCTTGAGCAAGACACTGGGCTTTTACATATTTCTGAATGAAATTCAGGTAGTTGTCTTCTGGGTGTTTATCCAGAAGGTGGCTGTCAAAATATAATTAGGTATCAACAAAGTAAAGACACATGGTCTCTTTGGACAATTGAATGGTCAACAAAACCTCTGACCTTTGTTTAGGGGTTTACATTTGACCTGTAAACAGAGTTGTAGGCAGAATATCTCTCTCTCTCTTTCTCTCTCTCAACTCTCTCTCAATCTTGGGACAGGGCAGCCATTGTTTTCATGACACTATAAACTCCCCGCTCTTTCTCACTCAGCACGACTCCAGAGACACACATTCCCCTGTCACTGACACAAACACATGCTGCTCTGCCTATCACAAACACATTGGGGAGTACTCTCATTTTGAATCGCAGAGAACAATAGACATGCTGGAGTGAGGGATGTTATATTGTGCATAGACACTCTCATGCTCCACCCAGTATACTGTCCAACAAGAATCTAGTGAGTCTTAATGTGCATTCATAAAAATCAGACTATGCTGTTTCCTGATTTTTTTAATGCTTTATATTCTCCTGACCCCTCCTTTTCTGGTTTCCCAAATAAACTAGAAATTGGCAACCAGGGTATGGTTACCAACAAAATTGTCTTAACTGAATGTCACATTAATTGATGTAGCTAAGTTGTTTATTTTTTCGTTGTCATATATAGCTTATTTATCATTGAATATGCTGGTAAAACGTTTTCTTGTTGTTTACCTTGGGAGTAGAAAATAAATTGACTATAAAGGGTGGCCATAGTTTAAAACGGTATGGGAAGCTTATGTCAGCTTTTGCTATTAATTCTAGAAATGCTTGGTGATAAAGTAATTGAAGTGTCCTCTCCTATCTTCCCACCCCCCACCCC
>OMLC01102460.1:2532-20195 GCA_900302585.1 Regalecus glesne | reverse complement strand
TCTCAGCATTGGCTGAGCAGGGAGCAGGGAAGAACAAAACCAAGTTTGTTCCATACAGAGACTCTGTGCTAACATGGCTTCTAAAGGTACGTGTACACACACATTACATTTAGACTCACAAAA
Organism: Regalecus glesne; assembly: GCA_900302585.1. Classification (NCBI taxonomy): domain Eukaryota; kingdom Metazoa; phylum Chordata; class Actinopteri; order Lampriformes; family Regalecidae; genus Regalecus; species Regalecus glesne. The sequence continues at coordinate 20,072 of OMLC01102460.1, read as the reverse complement.
GGACACACAACTCTTGACATTTCGATAATAGATGTATTTTGTGGAAAAAGATTACTGTTTTTTATTGAATGTAAACTTATAACCATGATGATGATGTTTATGCACTCAAATGCTACTCATTTCCCTCTGTTCAATCCAATGGCCTAAGACACTAACACCCTGTCTGTTTACATCTGAATAACTTGGACAGCAAGTTTGTTTCCCTAGCCCAAATACTTGCTATTCTCTTTTTCCATCGGCTTGTTTTCTTTTCAATAATGCGGTATTAGACTGCCAGATTTCATAGTTCAGATTGATAGATTTTCCCTGTAAAGCCAAAGAAAAATCAATTTTCTACAATGTATAACATCATTTTAATTTTTTCTCTCTCCTCTTTCATCCTCTCTCTGTCCATCCACCCATCCACTTCCAGGACAGTCTTGGTGGCAACAGCCGAACAGCCATGGTAGCCACAGTGAGCCCAGCGGCGGACAACTATGATGAAACGCTATCAACCCTGCGCTACGCAGACCGTGCTAAGAGTATTGTCAACCACGCTGTGGTCAACGAGGACCCCAATGCTCGTATCATCAGAGAGCTCCGAGAAGAGGTTGAAAAACTTCGGGATCAGCTCACCCAAGCTGAGGTGAGAAAGAGGGAGTATGAGAGAGATAGCAAGAGCACTCGGAGAGGGAAAGGATTGCAGCAACTGATTAAGAAGGTCAAAAAGAGAGGGCGAGAAAGCGGAAATAGCTGCAAAATCCAAAATCTACAAGGTATGTGGTATGGGTGAGAGGAGTTGTAGTTTAATTTAGTCATAAAATGTATAGCTATTGAATAAACTGTCTCGAACACTCGATTTAATTATGCCTGGAAAATACATTTAGAGGAATGTATTTGTTTTAATGTGTTTTGAGCACCAAATGATTGGGTGTACACCATGGAGACTGTGTCTTAATGTGTGTGGCTAATAAATATCAAGTCAGTTTTACCCAAACAGATTTAATTCACATGTCAGTCTTTTAAAGCCCATCTTTTTTAGCCCTGCAAGCTATTTTCTCCACCTGTCTGATATCTTTTTAACTCCCCTTCTTTTTTTGGCCCCTCCTCTAATTCTCTCTTGTGTCCTGTTTTTCCTATTTCTCTGTCCCATGTGCTCCTTTCTTCCATTCACCTCTTTTCCCTTCCTCTTGCCTCCTCCTGGCTTCCTTCCTTCCATCTCATCATCTCTTACTCCTCCCTCCAGTCTCTGAAGGCTCCAGAGCTGAAGGAACGTTTGGAGGAGTCAGAAAAGCTCATTCAGGAGATGACTGTCACCTGGGAAGAAAAACTCCGCAAGACAGAGGAGATAGCACAGGTACCCTCACACACACACACTAATGCCTGAAAAAACGCCTGTGAGTATGCATGTACTCACAGACAGGACAGACAGAATGTTGTGTTAATGTAAAGTCCTCTGAGGTAAATTAATTTGTGATAATGGGCTACACAAATAAAATTGATTTGACTTGACATGCTTTCTGTATATTTGCACACACATGCATATACATACATGCATAAACAAAAACCTAGTTAAAGAATTCTTGCAATTTTTAACTAAACATTATCAGCTGGAGTGTGGTGAAATAGTGCCAAGTGAATTGGGAAAGATGATACATAAGTTTGGTGATTTGGTATATTTGATTATCTTTAATTTGTATATGAAATACTTGAGAGAAACTGCAAAGTTGGTGGATTTTCAATAATAAATTATATCAATAAACTGCCGCACTAAGAATTAACTGGAAAAGGAAGTCAAAAATATTGTAACATATCTAAATCTCAGCATTGTACTTCCGTTAAAAAAAATTACATTCAGCTTCATGTCTGTGCACCGATGTGTCTGCCTGTAGTTCTTTCAATGTGTGTATGTGTGTCTTCATGCAGGACCGTCAGAAACAGTTGGAGAGTCTAGGAATCTCTCTTCAGTCGTCAGGGATCAAGGTTGGAGAAGACAAATGTTTTTTGGTCAACCTCAATGCAGACCCTGCCCTAAATGAGCTACTGGTGTACTATCTGAAGGTACACATGCACACAGACACAACCTGAAACAGACATATAGGCACAGACAAACACAGAAAAACAGATCCAGATGCTCAAATATACTTATACAAAGAACAGGTGCAGGCATACAAATACACACACAAGCACAAACATAAAAACATTCCTACAGATTTAGGTAGACTCATACACCCAGAGCAAATACACAGACTTATTACAGTGATTATGTGCATGAGTGATGCTTTAAGCAAAATGCATGACTGACTATTTTCTGCATCATCCAGTCCCCAATAATACCATGTTGAGCTCCCTGTATGCCTGCCAAAATACGTGTATAATCTTATAATTGTAAACTACTTGAGAAAAAACAAACTCCTTAGAAATTAAAACGGGAACTAACAAGAAGTGCTACTTATTACCACCTGGTTGAACGAGTTATATGTGCTTGACTGGTACAGTATCTCACTTTCATCTGCAATGAGATGGGGCTGTTATAACATGTTGCCATGTCCTCTGTTATTCCAGGAGCATACGAAGGTTGGCTCAGCAGACTCACAGGATATCCAGCTGTGTGGGATGGGAATCCAGGCAGAGCACTGTGTCATTGACATCACTGTTGATGCAGCAGTGATTCTCACCCCCCACCGTAATTCCCGGTATGCCGCACCGCAGCGAGGTTTCAGGGTTAGATAAAGAGATAGGTAACTAGGTCAATATCATTTAATCAGGTCATTTGGAAGTGGGTTAAAAAAAATGGGAGTACATTTTAAAATCTATAACCAGATGATTTGGTTCAATGATTTTGACCTTGTTGACTACCTGGATTATTGAGTATGAAAAGAGGTCTAGGTAATTCTTGAAGCCAAAAATATGGGGGATATGAACTTATTGACTGGCTTTTACTCTCTTACAGTATCAGTCTATCCGGAATGAAGGAAAAAAGTATAAGAGATCCGAAAGTCAGCTTGAGCTGGATGTTGTCCTTTAACAGTGTTTAGTGTCTAAATATTTCAACACTAATCTGATTACAGTGTGTAAAGTGAACTGAACTAAGTTCATCAAGTAATACCCCATGCAGGACTACATTGCTGCACTGGAGAGGTCCTTCAGTGACAAGTTGCTACATCGAAGGTGTTAGAAGGAGCGTTTTCACAGGTTTTTCCTTTCCGCAGCTGTCGGACTCTATAATCAGTAGTGCTTCCCTAATAGACCAAAATCACAAGACAAACAACTGGATACCATACCATTTTGTTAACTTCTGAGTCTTTTTTACTGTTCATATTGCCCCCTTATTTAAATTGCTTTTATATATTTATGCCTTGGATCTTATGCCTCTCTGTTTTTGCTTTCCACTTTGCTGCTGTTACTCCCTAATTTCCCCTTGTGCGATTAGTAAAGGAATATCCAATCCTATGCAAGTAAAATGTGACTGCTATAAGAAGGTCTGCTCTACCAATTCAATATGTTTATTGTTTATTGTCACTCTGGTTGTACAAGTAATTGGTAAATGGACTTGTTCTTATATCGCATTTTCCTAGTTTAGCCACCACTCAAAGCACAAGTACAGTCGTGTGAAATTCCTAGGCTAGGAGACGCCATTACAGAAACATGAGGTAAAGATAGAATCAAACAAAACAAAGATAAGTAATGAAAGATGTGTGCATGTATACATACACATTCATATAAATATACAGCAATGGGTATAACGGATTATAGTGGGGGAAAAAAGGTAAAGGAAAGAGTAGAAATCAATCTTCCACTTAAGTATGAAATCAGACAAAACTGAAAGGTCATGCTCTATCCAATAGTGAAGTTGGCAATACCATTTGGTCAAAAAATTGTTCAGCTCTGTCAAGAATTGCATTTATTTGACTTTCTTTATTATTGGAATGGAATAATTAGATTTTTTTATCTCAGCCTGTCAGGATCTAATGCTTTTAAAGTTTTATTTATTTGCCTATATAGTAGAGGAGCTGAAATAATAGAGAAGAATACAAACTACGCAAATGACGCAAATCTCACATGAAAAGAAAAATTAAGTACAAGGCAAAAAGCATAATCTCAATGGACATTAAAGCCAAAACTCAGTTATGATGCTTTTTTTCTGCTGTTCCAATTGTTTTAGTTCTGCCTTTGGGTTCCAGATAGTGTAAACCGCCCCCAAAGGTCACTTATAATGGAAAATTACTCTTGTAAAATTCTGTAAAAGTCTTTAGGTGCAATTTTGCACTAAATAACAGAGGTTATCTGTGTGCTTTTAAGAGTTTCCAGACAAATTCATTTTAAAAGTATCCCATAAAATGTTTTAACCAATTATTTTGTTACCTGCTCACAGCTAAAGCTTCCATGTTGTTCGAGATAAATATTATTCTTTATTGAGAAAATATGACTGACAGAAACACTTATGGCATTGTAGGGGGTTTTCAAATGAAGATATCATCCACACAGTCAATAATATTACCTGTAGTTTATATTATGTCAACGTTTATTTTCCTGTTGCAGAACGTGTGTGAATGGCTCTCCGGTCACCAACCCTCTTCAGCTTCACCATGGCGACCGAATTCTATGGGGAAATAACCATTTCTTCAGGTTGACATTTAGCTCACTTTTTTCCCTACGTGGCACCAAGTCATTAATCTCTTGCCTTTCATCATTCCTAATACTAATTTGAAATCAACAAAACAAGGACACTGTTTTTACTGAATTCACACAAAGCTCCCCTCCCGTCATTGCAGGATCAACCTGCCTAAACGTCGATCCCGTTCCAATGAGGATGAGGAGGGAGAAGGGGAGCAGATGAAGGCCAGTGGTAGCAATGAACAGTTGGATGCAGATGGAGACTCGGCCAGTGAAGTGTCCAGTGAAGTCAGCTTTTCCTACGAGTTTGCCCAGACAGAGGTCATGATGAAAGCTCTAGCCAACAACGGTAAGGAGGGTACAGCTATAGTTGAGAAGCAAGCTAGATTATTGGTTGATGCAGCTAGCTGTTTTTGAAATGTTGGTGTTGAAGTTCATTTTATGCACCAACATAATATGTTTATAGATTTTAGATGAGAGTCTAAATTAAATGAAAAAATGTTTATTTTTGGGAAATACTGTATTTAATGCAAGTTAATATAATCCTTTATATGGAAAACCTCAGCCTGTGAGTTGTGTCCTTGCAGGGCTATAGTATGCGGTGCTGGGTTGCTACTGCAGATTATTATTAGTTTATGTTTATTACTTGTCTCTTGTAAAGCTTGTAATCCCTTCCAATTGTCATCAAGATGGCACTGGGGAGGCCACCTCGGTACTGGGCTCTCTAGTACTTACTTTGTTTATTCTCAGTGTCTGGTTATTCAAACCTCATTGCTTTCAATAGAAAAGAGGTGCATAACATGAGTTAGTTGACTTCAGATAGTTTCTCACTAGTTTTCATAAAACCCAAAAGTTTTTTAGAGATCTTAGTTGGAGGAACGAACAACTGTTCTGTATGGGAAAATAAAGCCGATATCAAACAATAAAATGTATACTTTTAAGAGGTGAATGGGCAATATAATATATCAAAAATATAGTATAGTATATGGGAATAGCTTGTTGATTACTCAACCATAACAAAACTGTATTGTAGTGACATACCTGTTTTACACACACATTTGCCTCCTATGTCCTGTTACTCCTCTTATTTCTTCTGTTTTCTTTTTTCTCTATTCTCTTTTTGTGTTGGGGATGTCTGCAAGTACTAGAAACTGTTGTGTACCCCAGTCAGATTCCTTGAATACGTAGGCACACTTTGCCAATGAGGTTTATTCTGATTTAGTAATCACATTGATTATAACCTTTCTTCAAGTCACTTTTAATGACATTTCAGAAAAAGGAAAAAAAAAGAAACATCTTTTTTTACCTTATGATTGGATACAAGCTGTACAAGTCCAGGCATGATTAAAGGGGAAAACACACCAACACGTTTGGACAATATTTCCTTCATCAGAGTGATCCAGGGACAAAAAAGAAAAGAAGTAATTTGTGTCACACCTACTTATGGAGGGAGTGGCTATGACTGTGTTCAAACAGGAGGAGACGGAATACATACATACCATTCAGTCGTTGCGGGGGAAAATCTTGAAAATACAGAGTAAAATTTACAGAGGATCTTTCAAAATATACAGAACAATATATTTGAAACAGATTGATTTGGCTACAAGATAACACACAGATTTTGTACTATATAGATACGAGAAATCTATATCCTTGAAAGGTAGTTCCTTTCTCAACATATATCCCAAATATCTCATTTTAAAAGATATTTGAGTCTTTCCCCACCTCTGACATCCTTATATAGTAGTTTATATTTTGAAATACAATAAAAGTGATTGCTGGATTGAATTGCATATGTATGCTCATCGATCCTCTCCCAAAACATTTTTTTCTGATTTTGTCATAAAGTCTGAAATTACATGTTACAGACTTTGAAATTGCTCATATTGGGTCTTGTTTGTTGACTATTGAAGGATGGAAGCTTTTGTATGTATAGTTTTGTTGTTGTTGTTGTCTACTCTTGGATAAGAAGGTGTGTAGATTGCTATTAGGGTTTGTTTGAAAAATAAGTCCTGGAAACTAGTTTTAGTTGTGCTATACTCCCAAGTTTTAATTTCAAGATATTATCAGTAGTGTTCAAGTAACTTGAGGGAATCAAGCTCCTCTTCACACCCTGAAAAAGATTGATTTATCATTCCATTTACATACCAGACTAGTCATAGATTAAACAGTCACCAGAACGTCCAGAAACAAGCTGAGAGAACTAGCTCTCAAGTCTGCTCCTTTCTCAACCTAAAAAAACCTTTTTTTAATTGTTATTAAGTTTAAAAAATACATCCTAATCTGCATGTCACTTCAAGAATTCCATTCATTGTTCAGCTTGAGGAAGGACATTCAGAGAGGTGTGAAAACAGGGCATAGCAGATTTTTTTTCCTCAAGCTAAGATGCATGAATGTAACCTTTCCATAATTAGATTAATTGGGATAAATTCTTAGAATTATATATTTTTAATTGATTTCTCTTACTATGAAGGATTGTAGTTACCACTATTTTGGCAATTTAATAATGCAAAATGGTTACATGTATAAATTTACTTCTCAAGCTTGCTGTTGTGTCCTGCCTGTATATTCTCACAAGAGACTACATAACCTTCCTCTTCTGAACACAAACCCAAAAGACACCTGTTTGATTCCAAATTAGATAATTTTACCAAGGTAAACGAGAAACACTAATTTCCCTTTGACAACACGCATTTTCTTATTTTGACAAGAAAGTCAAAATCAAATTGATCCTTTTCATTCCCCCTCATTTCTTCAGGATCTACAATAGACAGAATCTCAGCTTGTGGGTCTATTTTTCCTCTATTGGTGTTTCAAAGACTAGCCTGGTGGATAAATCTGCTATATTCACATTTTAAATGTTCATTAATATGCACTTGTCCCTATATAGGAGGTTATTATTTGTGAGTGGCCTGTCCTATTTTATGTTCATCAGATCCCATGCAGGCTGTTCTCCAGTCCCTGGAACGCCAGCACGAGGAGGAGAAGCGCTCAGCCCTAGAGCGACAGAGGCTGATGTATGAACAGGAGCTCCAGCAGCTCCGCAAGAAGCTACATCCAGACCGTCAGTCAACCCAGAGCGGTCCACCCCAGCCAGGTCAGCCTCAATACCGCAGCCTAGAGAGACTCAGCATGGGGGGGATGTCCCACTCCCCCAGCGCCCAGAGCAGGCTACGGCAGTGGAACGAGGAGAGGTGAGGGATGTGGCCGTGTGTTTATGTCACCTTTCCTTGTGTACTAAAATAGATTTTGGGGTTGCACTGATATTAATAAACTGTTTTTTTGTTTTTTTAAACATTTTATTTGGTCTTCTTTCAACTATAGTAATCCTAGGGTTGATCATCCATGTCCTTCCTAGTAATTGGCTGTAATGTTTATGTTTTTTATCACTGTATGGAAGTTAGGTGCATGAGCTAACGACTGACATAGCATGACAGTGATGATGAAAAATATGCCCCACTTCTCTTTTGATTGCTTCCTCCCCTCTTCTCTCTTATATTCACCCCCACCCACCCAACATACCTTCCTCCTGTGTAGAGAGGCAGTGCTAACTCGGAGTCTGCGAAGGCTGAGGGACCAGATAGTTAAAGCCAACCTACTGGTCCAGGAGGCCAGCTTCATTGCGGAAGAGTTGGACAAACACACAGAGTACAGGGTCACCCTGCAAATTCCTGCTGCCAACCTTAATGCCAACCGCAAGGTAACAATCACAAACGCACACATGCACTCATTTTTTTCTCCATTCCCTTCAGATACATTCTAGTTCAATGTATAAGCCTTCACAGCTATGTTCAGTATGGTTACATTACTGTAAGATTATAGACTTCTTTTCTCTAGTGGTTATGTGTTCACGTACATATAAATCTGTTGGTGATAATCTACATGGGCCCATGTGTGTGTATGTGCATATCAATACTATCTCTGTATGTTCAGCGGGATGCAGTGCTGAGTGAGCCTGCAGTGCAGGTACGTAGGAAGTCCAGGGGAAAGCAGATATGGGCTTTGGAGAAGATGGAGAACCGTATGGTGGATATGAGAGAGCTCTATCAAGAGTGGAAGGATCACGATGAAGACAATCCTGTAAGATATTATGGAAGCCCCATCAGTAGCCACAACTCACCCAGTCAGTAATGGTGACAACCCAACTCTGTAGCCACATCAGTGCTTGTCAGTGACAAGGAAAACATTCAACCCTTCTGTAACCATGCCAATATCACCCCTCCTCTCTCCCGTCCCCACGTATCATTTTCAGGTGATGCATTCCTACTTTAGACGTGCTGACCCATTTTTTGATGAGCAGGAAAATCACAGTCTGATCGGTGTAGCCAATGTCTTCCTGTCCTGCCTCTTCTATGATGTCAAACTGCAGTATGCTATTCCCATCATCAACCAGAAGGGGGAGGTATGAGGTTTTAATACATGTACTACAGATGCATACAAATTGTATTTAAAATCATTGATGCTTCCCGAGTAGGGCTGTGGTAGCTCAGAGATAAGAGCACTTGTTTCGGGAGCTGACAAGCCAGAGGTGGCAGCCTTAATCTCCCAACCTCTATCTAAATCTGTGTCCACTCCCACAACATGGGGACTGATCATGAAACTGTAAAAAAATGATGTATGCTACTCTATTATAATCTCACCTCTTTTTTTCTATTGCTGCTAGTTTCTGAGAGTTACCAAGTATAACTTCCATTGTATGCCTACAAGGATAAGAATCTCGATCTCTCATGTCACATCATCCCAACAGTTAAAACAGGCTCCTTCAAACCACCACAGACCCCTCCCCTCTCTGTTCATGTTTAGGATAGGAGATTTTATGTGATGGATGGATACCCGTTAATTTATACTGGCCTACCAGCCTCAACCATTTCACATAATTTAGTTAGTTAGTTGGGTCATTTTCAAACATTTACAAGCAACATAATTACCTCTTTATTTTTTTCTCTTCCCTCCTCACTTTACTCAGGTGGCTGGTCGTCTCCATGTGGAGGTGGTACGGGTGGCAGGTGGTTTTGATGAGGACATGGCTGGGGGAGAGGATGGAGATAGTAGTCCAGACAATGAGATCCAAGACCGCAAACTCGTTTGCATGGTAAGACCCATAGGCCGACAGTAACAGGGATCACAGGGGCAGCCAAATAGATAAATGGTTCAAATTCCAGAATTCTCTTGCACGAGGGTTTCAAAATTAATATTCTTAGTAAAGCAACAACACAATGACTCAAGTTTTTTTGTAACTTATTGTAAATTTTGTAAACTTATTTTTATATAGCACTTTTCTAATCTAGCGACCACTCAAAGCACTTTAGAATGATGGGATGGATTATGCAAATCCAGTGTTTGAATATTAAACTTAACTTGCTGGCAGCCAAAACATCTGTTGTTAAACACTTCTCACAATATTTCACTTATGTACTTTCCTATTTTCTCTGTAGTTAGGCCTACATAAACAGAAGCCATTTACTTGCAGTCCCAATCCCTCAGCTCTCATTTTGGTCATTATTATTATTTATTTTTTTTGTAACCTGTGATCTGTTTGTCTTGGGCTGTGCAGATAAAGATCTTGCAGGCCACTGGCCTGCCCCAGTTCTTGTCCAACTTCGTCTTCTGCCAGTACTCCTTCTGGGACCAACCGGAGCCCATCATTGTAGCCCCTGAGGTAGACCCCTCAGCTTCTTTCCCAAGCAGCAAGGACCCACACTGCATGGTGGTCTTCGATAGTTGCAAGGTGAGATCAGTAGGACCAGTTGGCTCTCATCTTAAAGGGATTTCACACTGAATTCAGCACAACAGGAAACTTTTTAAAGACAAAAAACGATCTGTATGGCTTTAGGAAATCAAACAATACATGGAATAATTTTCATATATGACCGGCAATATCCATTTCATTTTAATTCAATGTAACTTATGAACATGTACAAACAAATGAAATTAATATTTAATTGCTGTAGTTCACCTATCACTATGGTCCTGATATTTTTATATCCTGTGCCAGAAAGTATCTTAGATGTCAATGACTGCATATATTGTTAGTGTTGGTGGAAGTTTTGGTGTCCAGCACTAGCTTTTGGGCTGAATAGGGAAATACACCCCTAACACTGGCGTTGTCAGTACTGTTCAGCTTCACTTGACTAGAATAAAGTTTTTGGTATAAACATCAAATTTACATCTGTGGTGATCAAAATTTCCTTAAAGGAAAGCATGCAATTTATAAAATTTGATAATAAAAAAATAAAATTACAAATAGTCTTGATTCTTAGTTTTTATCAACTTTGCCAATTATCTATTGAAGAAAAGACTTTTGTGTAATCTCATTTAGAAGAGCAGATAGCATTTCCAAATATATTTTTAGAACCTTAACAGCGAACAGGGACCCATATCCAAGTCAGTATAACTTTAAAGTAGTGAAAATAGCTGAAGATGTGGAGTGATCTTATTCTGATGAATGCTGATACCAAACGAAATTCAATGATGTTCAATTTCTAACCCTGAAAGCTGAGTGCTGTAGTATATCTGCTGTCAAAAATTTAGACATTTGCTGGAAAGTAATCATTTTACTGATTCAAACTGTTTTCTGCCATGATTATCGAGCGCCACAGTGGGAGAGTGATTAGCGCCTACTTCCATCAAAAAATATGCATGTGAGGGTTAATACTCCTGCCTGTGCAATAGAATGGGTTAAATGCAGTTGATACAATTCATTGTAAGAATCCACTGACAAATGAATGTGGCCTTACTTCCTTTTTTTCTTATAGGAGCATGCAGTTTCTGTAACAGAGGACTTCATAGAGTATCTGACAGAGGGCGCTGTTGCAATTGAGGTATATGGCCACAGACAGGCTGACCCAGGCAGGAACCCTGCCCTCTGGGACCTCAGCATCATCCAGGCCAAGACGCGAACACTACGAGACAGGTATACTCACGGTCACATGGAAAATGCCTGCTTCACGGGCCCTCAGTATCTCCTATTTTTATATTGATGATTGGTGCTGTCCTCCATTTAATACCAACAGCAAATCGGACTTCTTATTGAATGAGATTACAACAACTGCCAAGGGGGCCAGGCTTGTCTTCTATCTTGTCTGGGGAATCTGAGCATAAGTCTTAGGCTATCCCTATATCACAGGCTATATGAAAACTTTTGAAGCCTATTGGCATTAAAATGTTACATGTTGACAAAAAAAATGTAAAAGGGCCTTCTAGTTCTGCCACTATCAGGGATGTCGGCTTAGAACAAAGCCTCCTCAGACTGAAATGTGGTGTTAACCAGTGAATAAATTCCAAAACAGTCAGATAGCAGGATAACGATGGAAACAAGTAAATAAAATAAAAACATGACAGAAGTAATTGAGAACAATGAAGAACCTCAAAGTTAAGAACCTGGATGCCCTTTCCCGATGCCCCTCAGTGGGATTGAGCCCACGAGACATTGAATGTAGATTGAAATATGATGTTCATATGAACATCATAAATTACTATACTATCACATCCATACTACAAAGAGACAAGAATATCAACATTTCTTGGTTGACTGCAACCTAAAAGACGCTGTTCCCTTATAACTCGCTTTTTTTGATTATCAGAATTCTTTGAGCCACTTTTGATCAGGTTGCTGTCCAATCTGAGTCAACAGTAGATGATTCATCTTTGCACACGGTTGACTTGGATCAGGCGGCCACAGACAGCAGCATTGGTCGAGTGAGCTAAAGGTTGCATGAAGAGAGGGAGTTACAATAGCAAGTACAAATGCTTTTTGTGGGTTTTGAAGCATCACAACCATGAGAGGTTCTTCGTCACATCGTTCTAGCTGCACACAAAAAAAAATAGGCCGATAGGTCCACAAGTTTGCAAGATTAGCCACTGACAGGCAGACGCACACCTTCCAGGCTATCTGCCTGACAAATAATAAGGCTGAGAGACTATATTTTTGGTAAAAGATACTTTCTTCTTTTAAATCTTGGCTCTGAAAAATGTATCTCATTAGTTTATCTGATTAGTTGTATATCATGTGGATATAATAATAGTGCACTTTGAAATTTTTAAAGAAAATATGTTTAAGAAAAGGTGAATTGGTTCAACTGTATAAGAAGTTTATTCAGAAACACATTTCATCACTCAAACAGGAGATATCTTCAGTCTGAGCTGATTGCAGCATCCCCACCCTTAAAAACAATACAGTTGCATCCCAAATAACAAAAAGCTGGTTTCATATGCAAGTTGGTAATTGACAGCATATTCATTGGTAACAAGTATTATTCAGAGTGGAATGGAGAATATTTGCAACAACTGCATTAAGATGATGACAGATGTACTCTTAGACCACCACCTTTGTTCAAAAATAGTCAGTCCCTGTTAATATAAATGGACTCTTTAACCCCTCTTTCAAACCAGCATTCCTCCCAATCAATGACGTGAACATCTTCATCTTTGAAAGAGTGGCCATAGATGGATGTAGACCCTTGAGTCCAGGTCTGATGTATCGACTTATATGTTGTTGCATCCTCTTGGTTAACATCTATTTGGTTTCCCCGATCTACAAGTCACTGCAGTCCTCTGGTATTTAACAGCGTATCCAGGTGAACCAATTCACCTTTAATGTGATTTCCTTACCACTATTATTGAGCATTAAGACTTCAAGAAAAGATGTTACCATCACCTCCTGCAGGTGGAGTGAAGTAACACGGCGTCTGGAGCTCTGGGTTCAGATCCTGGAGATTAATGAGAATGGAGATTTTGTACCAGTGGAGGTGGTCCCTGCCAGAGATGTGCGCACGGGAGGCATCTTCCAGCTACGTCAGGTAAGGGTGTGTGTGAGTGTGTGCGTGTGTGTGTGTGTGTGTGTGTGTGTGATAAATACATAATTGTTAAGATAAAGCACATGTGTTCATTTAATGAGAAATCTGGTCTGTCTGACTTCAGCTATGGGAACTATGCTACTAGAACCATTCGCTCAGAAGTTCTACTAGTATATTGAAGTGTTAAATGCTCAAAGGGAAGTCTGTAGTTGTTGACGGAGTATATATTTCTTCTTGATCAGTTTTCCACATTTTTAAGCACATCTCTCAACTCTCTCTGTTCTCATTACTCCCCAACCTTTCTCATTTCCAACAGGGTCAGTCAAGGCGTGTGCAGGTGGAGGTGCGTTCGGTGCAGGATTCAGGCACCATGCCCCTGATAGCAGAGGTGGTGCTTGGAGTATCGGTGGGTTGTGTGGAGATTAGATCATCCACAAACAACCAGGCATCATCACAGGAAGGAGATGAAATGGACAGCTACCAGGTGGAATAAAATTTGGCCTTTCATGTGTAATTTCTGTAGACAGATTGGCAGCCACACAGATGTATGGCTAAGTCTTAATCATTCTCAAAGTGGAATGCTAGTCAAATGTCTAATCCCTACAGCTGGTCTGCGTGGTTCTCATGCATTTTTATTGGTACCGTTTTATTTATTGTATTCAAGGCAATTTAAAGACCATATATTTTATCGGTCATTATATTGTGAGGCCACATACATTTCCTCACAACCTTTTGTATGGCCACAAAAAATACCACAAAAATGATCAGTCAAATACATGATTACTGTAATAAGAAAGAAGGTACTAAAAATGAGAAAAACTCAGCTTCATTTGGAGGTTGGCTATTTTAGAACTGCAGCTTGATCCATCCCTGCAGGGGCTTGGTCATCTTCAAAATACTGCCAAATCCTACTGTCCCCTGTTCACTAATTCTCACTCATTTTGCTGTAGGAGCGGGACCTAGAGCGTCTGCGGCGTCAGTGGCTTGATGCTCTCACCAAGAGACAGGAATACCTGGACCAGCACCTGCAGAGCCTGGTCACCAAAGCAGGTAACAAAACACACCAGGGCATACACATACAGATATCTATCAGCATACATCCACACAGATTAAAAGACACGAGACCATACAAACATTCATTGACTCCTTTCGGCGGGATACCTCAGTGGGTAGAACGGTCGCCTGGCAATAAGAAGGTTGCAGGGCCAATTGCCAGTCCTGCAGAAAGCATGTCGAGGTGTCCTTGAGCTAGACACTGAACCCCTAAGGCTCCCCTAGCACCACATGGTGGCTGCTCGCTACTGCATTACATCTGGATGGGTCAAATGGAGAGAATTGCTCATTTCCCCTTATGGGACTAATCAGGGAATAATAATAATAATAGTTATTTTTCACAGGCCATGGATATAGACCCATGAAGATAATTGTTTAGATTTAAAATGCTTTAGATTCACTCTCATCTTTGAAATGCTAGTGTTACAGTATCCACATAGATTATTGGGTGTACTTGTTAACTTGTAATCGGTGGCCTACTAGTTGCAGACCTATCAAAAACACAGTCAAATGATTTCCAGTCCATAAGAGCACTAGTCAAGCTATATGGTAGAGAACATGTTTTGATGTTTCAATAAATGTACTTAACACTGCCAGTAGAGGACAAAAAGTTGAATCTGTTCATCTGGATGTAATATTTACTGCTGATTTCCTTAACTGATTTCCTTACCTAGATGATTAACCATGCTTTTGAACACTGCCAGCAAAAAAACATATTCCTTCAGCTAAATGTCAATAAATTTTACCGTGACTTTCATTTCTCACAGTGGTTGGTAAAAGAGGTGAAAAGAAGGTCTTTGAACCCAGCGTGTCAGTTTTATTGGGGAAGACGTGATGGTTTATGTTTTGTCCCCACAGAGAAGACCGAGGATGATGTGGAGCGAGAAGCCCAGCTGCTGGAGTGGCGTCTGACTCTGACGGAGGAGAGGAATGCTGTTATGGTACCCTCTGCTGGCAGTGGCATCCCTGGTGCACCAGCTGAATGGTATGGAACCAAGAGTTGTCCTTTTTTCATTAACAGTGCTTGTGCTTGCTTCTAAATCAGAACTTCTTAAAGTCTGGACCAAACAGCTCATCAATCCTGACCCAGCCCATTCCTCATGTTATGAATACAATACATTATGCAGTGTTTTCTTTGTTTGTGGTTGCTTCTGAGTTTAAGTATTACAGTAGTGTAACAAGGTAAGAAGTTATCAACTCGCACTGTCTTCACACTAAGCTAAAATTGCTTACTTTGAGAACAACATATCAGTCTTTTTATTCTAACTTCCCTCCCATCCTTTACAGCAGGGCAAATAAAAATGTTTTCTTTTCCCAGGGTTCCTCTCCCAGGGATGGAGACCCACACCCCTGTCCTCTTCCTGGATCTGAGCGGTACGTCTCCCCTGCACTCCATCTCCTTCAACAGTATTCATTCTCTGGTTTTAAGTGTCAATGTCATTATGTTTCAATATGTTCTGGTGCTTGGTGTGTCATTACTATGTAATACTGATAAAAATGATAATAATTATGATTATCATCATCATCATCATCATCATCAACATCACCACCACCACCACCTTAGTAGCCCCCAAAAAGGCTTTCCTTATTCAGGTTCAGGTGTTAAGAATTGGAGCTGCCAAATAACCCATTGTAATGGTAATGAATTCCCCTTGTGGAGTAACTGCTTTATACAAATGTGACGGTTCAAAACAAAAGTTTAGCATGAAGTAAGGGACACAGGAAAGTCAAGTCAAATTGGAAAGTCAAAAGATAAACAAAAATAAGGTAAAACATCGATGATTATGAGGAAACTGGCAAACTACCTCACTGGTTTTAGTGAGTAGGGGAATCCAGGGGAAATTCTGCTATCCCATTTATTTTGCTTATCATATTTATCAAACAAAGAAGACAAGTTAAAGAAGCAATTTAGAAAACCTCAGACAGAGATGTGGGAAAGGAGCTACAACTCAACGTGGGGTTAGCCCTCCTAATGATTTCTACACTTGATTCACAATGAGTATTTATTTATTTACTTATTCATTTATTTATTTTATTTTTACGTTGGCTCCCATAGCGGATGATCTAAGCTCTCAGGAGCAGTTTGAGGTCCCAGAAGCAGGGGGCTGGGATGCCTCTTTGAGTGGAGAGGATGAAGATGACTTCTTTGATCTGCAGATTGTCAAGCACTATGACGGAGAGGTGAGAAAGTCGTCTTGAGTGGACTGGAAGCATGTACACATCCATTAGCTAATAATAATAATGATTCCCTTAGCAGTCCCGCAAGGGGAAATGTGTGAAAACTATGTGTGTGTTTCTGCTTATGTGTTTCTTTTTGTGCCTGTTCATGACACAACACACGAGAGTCTAATGCCTTCATGGTTTAAAGCCAACACACCTTAGTGTCACCAGCAGATTTGAAAACGATTGCAGTCTGAAATACTGCTATGTTCAGCCTATGCTTTGTAAGTCTAATCTGCCAGCCTCAGACTAACCGCTATCATACCAAGCAACTGAGCCAAGGTTATTTTTTGTGCTAATCCTTGCTTCTGGTGGGCAGAGATAACTGCATGCTATACTACTACCTTCATTCAGACTGTACTGTAAGAAGAAGCAACAAAACCTGCGTCCATTTCCTGTTATCAGTGCTTCATACTGGTGTGATTTCTCCAGGTTAAAGCAGAGGCCTCATGGGATTCGACTGTCCACGAGTGTCCCCAGCTCAGCCGGGCTGGAGCATTCCCGGAGCAACGGGTTTACCTGACACTGCGTGTGGTGGTACAGCTGAGCCACCCAGCTGACATGCAGCTAGTACTTAGGAAGCGGATCTGCGTCAATGTGAACCCTGGGCGGCAGGGCTTTGCCCAGAATCTGCTGCGGAGAATGTCTACCCGCAGCACCATCCCTGGCTGTGGGGTCACCTTCGAGGTTGTCTCTAACATCCCAGGGGTAAGACAGTAGAGATGAGGCTTTAACAAGATTCCCAGGGTGCTGGATGGTGGTTTTAAAGAAAATTCTGTTGAAAAGCCATGCATATGAATGTCTTGATGCATGCTCAATAATCCAGGTAGGGAAATCACAAAAGTAGGTGAATCAGTTCAACTGGATCAGAAGTTT
>OMLC01102458.1:0-11770 GCA_900302585.1 Regalecus glesne | reverse complement strand
TGATCTGGCCTGTTTACATTTTAGATGTTCATTGATTAGTACCTTCACTATGAAGGAGGTTATCATTATTATGACTGTTTTACCTTTTGTAACTCAATTACTATTCTGTTATCCTGATCATGTTGTGTACTGTTATGTCTTATTCGGTATACACATCATCCATCGTCTGTCTGTCTATCTTGGGAGGGAGACCCTCCTCTGTGGCTCTCCCTGAGGTTTCTTCCTACTTTTCTCCCCGTTAAAGGTTTTTAACAGTGTCTGTCTTCATCGGAAGCATTCCTTTGAAGCCATTCTTCAAAAATATGGGATGGACAATGCAGATCCTGTAGCAACCCCTGCTGATGTGAACGTGAAATTGAAAAAGAGTGATGGCGTCAGTAAGCCTGTGAACTAAAATACCTATCAGTCCATAGTAGGAAGTCTGCTGTATACTTCCAGGGCCACACGACCAGACATAGCTCCATCAGTGAGTGCTGTCAAAGTTCAACGCAAATCCAGATGCTGCACATTGGACTGCAGTAAAGAGAATCCCCTTTTTCCCTCTTGAATTTCCCGAGTTACCTACTGCTGTCGCTTTTTGATACCCCTCTGGAGCGTTGACAGGAAGGCATGTGTCATAGCATGTGTCTCCTCCAAGTCACATGACCACTAGCCCTCACTAGTCCACACATCATGGTCTGGTGGGGAAAGCACAGTGCTTGGCCGTCAGAGGAGAATGAAGCAGAGTACTTTCCCTTCACTTAACCAAGAGGCCTGGACGACCCAGAGGGGGACACTAGTGAACCCACAATACTTTATCCAACCTAACCCCTATACCCATGTGAGGCTTAGCCCATTATGACCCACTAACTATGGACCTCTGGCCGTGGTTGGAAACAGCACAGCTGGGATTCGAATATCTCATCTTATCTCAACAAATATCACTAAACACACATGCTGTTATTATGTGAATTTGGCTATTTGCCTCGCTAGCTAATTGGATACTTCAGTTTTGAAGCAGATTTAGCAAGAGATAAGGGGCACTACTGGAAAAATGAAGTTTTTAAAAAAAAGTTTTGTTTTAATGCTGAAAAATTCACATTTAAAGAAACAATTACTTAATCCATATATCACAAGGGCTGGACTGTTGTCAGGGACAGTTTAGAGCAGGGAGGCAATGTATTGGAGAGTATGGATGGAGGATTGGGATGATGAGATTGGCAGAGGGGGGTGACTGGGCTGGGTTTTGTGGAAAGGGAGGTGGGAGTGAGGCAGTGTTCTGGACATGCAGACGAGGGGGGTTGCAGCAGTGAGGACTGGGCTGGGTGAGGAGCAGTTGTCTTATCAAATCTATTGAAGAATAGGTTAAGATCTATTTTTAACCATCTATCACAAACCTTGGCCTTAGGAGTACATCTCTTTCCTGATTTCAATTGTACATATTGAACAGTTCACCACCATTGGTTACTCTAGCTCCATCCCCAGTCCCTGTCAACAAAAATGTACCCCAAGCATCCATACTCGGACCCCTCCTTTTCACTATCTGCATACTCCCGCTTGGTCAGATCATCTGCCAGCATGGTTTTAGCTTCCACGGCTATGCTGAGGATGCACAGCTCGATCTCAGCACCAAATCTTCTATACAGTCCCCCCCAGGATGATGTGCTAATGTAAAGTCCACTGAGGAAAATTGTTAATTTGTGATAGTGGGTTATACAAATAAAATTGACTTGACTTGATAAAAACCTTTTGAAAAATTCAAATATGGATTATGGATGAAATTTGTGGTGGAAAGCTCGAGTGTTGTGTAACTTTGAAGTATACACTCATGAGGTCCTTGTCGAGCGTACTCATTAACTTTATTATTGTGACCTCTATTCAGCTCTCTCTCTTCAAAGATCAAAGTCTAAATTAGTTTTAATATATACTTGAATGTCATTAGCACAGTAGTGGAAGTTGATGTGTTGTCTGAAGATACACCCAAGTGGAATTAAGTATATTAAAAACAGGGTGAGTCCAAGCACTGACCCATGTGGGATACTGCATATCAATACAGAATAATCAGACCTAGAATCTCCCACTGACACAGAAGGTCTCTGCTTAGTGATGTAGGAGTTGAACCACTTCAGGGCTGGTGTCTGTGACCCTGGTGGAGGTCCTGAGGCAATGTTGTGGTCCACAGTGCTGGCTGACTGGAGTCGGTCCCCTTAACAGGTCATTGATCATTTATCAGTGCCATTTCTATGATGTATGCAGGCCAGAATTTAGATTGCAGCTGGTTTTCTGAAAGGTACAACTGGAGTTGTGAAGCCACAACTTTCTCTAGAACTTTGGCCAGTATTTTGTTGATGAAATGTAGTGACAAATTTAAGAATTGAACCAGAGTTTGGTAATCGGACTTTCAGGACATTGATAGCCCTGGGGAATACTCTAATCAGCTGACTCTAGGGAATGTATTGGTACTGCCCAGTTTATTTGTCTCTCCTTATTTTTTACCCCTTTTTCTCACTTTCATTCTCTGTCTCTCATACATTCTCACTCCATTCTTTATAGTCTCATCTTGTATTACCACCTATAAGAAGACTCCTCCTCCAGTTCCACCCCGAACTTTGACTTGTTCCACAACCTCCAAGCCATACATCTCTATTACTGCCCAGAGTAGCACAGAGTCGGCACAGGTATTTGAGTTATTTTTCTCTTCAACATGCTACTATTTCAACTTCACTTTAATTAACTTAAATTTATGTCATGTCACTTGGATTTTTCTTTGTCTCATTACATGATTTCTTGTGCAACCTTATCTATGAAACCAAACACTTGAGTTTTCATATCATCCACTGTACAACCACATTATTCTGTATTGTATGTCGGGCACAGCAGCAGTTTGAACATCTGGCTCAGTGGACTTGTAGTTCAGGTTCAGCCCAGTTAAACTTTTGTGCTGAGCGCTGAGACCAGTGCTCAAACTACCGTATGTATATGTAAAGAAGATGCATTGGGGCCCGCAGCAGTTTGGAATCCACATGTAGGAGTGAGAAATGTGCAAAGAGAAAACATTTTTTTTTAAATGTCTTTTTTGGTGTATTTTTGCTCATTAATCCAGGTAAGGAAATTTTAAAAAAGAAAGTTGAATCACTTCATTTGGATACGTTTTATTGAAAGATAGGTTGCAGGTGCAGGTGAGCTGCCTGTAGTCAACATAGAAGTTGACTACAGGCATCACCACTCTTATAAACGATAAATTTGCATAATGACCGAAACTAAGGATGGTTTCATAAACCATCGACAACACTGCTTTACAGGGATTGCATAGTTCAGTGGGTAGAGGGGTCATCTAGCCATTGGAAGGTTACAGGTTCGATCCCAGCCCAGCAGAAAGCAAAGTCAAGGTGTCCTTGAGCAAGACACTGAAACCCTAACTGCTCTCTGAGCCCCACACCCTGGCTGCTCACGGTTCCTAGACAATAGGATGGGTTAAATGCAGAGAAAAAAATCCAATAGCCTGTGTCGTGAGGCAATAAACCGGTTTAAAAAAACAAGATAATGGAAAATTCCATGCAGACAACATTTCTAAAGAATAGATGCCTGATTTGAGGATTTATTCCCCCTCATTTATCATATTTCCAAGTGTCCCTATGAATTTCACAACTTTTGGATGGTAATATATTCTCTGTGAATGGATGACTTTGAATTTGAAAATTAGGCTGCTATTCACAGGTTAGTCATTCGAGAGACTTGTTCCCCAGATGTCATTGCTTATTAAGACCATTATATGTGTATATTATTATATTATATATTATTATATTATTATAATATATTATATTATTTTGATACCATTGCCAGGACTTTTCAATAATATTTAACCCTTTCTGGAACCCAACAGGATGCATACATGGAAGGAGAGGGGCCAAGAAGTGACATGACCCATCAATCAGGGCTTAACAACTCAACAGAGAGCATTGACAGCATGAAGGCTTTAACAGCTGCTATTGAGGCTGCCAATGCACAGGTTAGTGTTTACATTGGGTGACATCAGGTGTTGTTGTTTTTTCAGCCCTCTCCAGGGAATCCTCACCTCATCATGGTGGAGGAGTTTGCGTGTCCCTATAAGCCTGGGAGTTGTGTTGTCTAGTGCCTTGTGCCCCTGGTAGGGTCTCCCATGGCAAATCTATCTCGGGTGAGGGACAAGACTAACTGGTTCAAAAAGACCTTATGAAAGATGGAGGAAGAAGGGAGATGACCCTGCAGTTAAGAGTTCAGTATCTGTCTTATGTTTTCGAGAGTTGTGATACTCACAAGTCCCTAGCTGAGTGCTTCTATGTTGGAGTTTACAAATGTGGATAAGAGGGTTACTTCTCTATGCCTTAGGGATATGGTGGTGGTGGTGGGGGGCCCTCTGGCTGTTGTCTGTTCTGTTACGCACTGAACAGCAGTTCAGTCTATAGTGCTTTCTTGGGGAAATTAGATGGAGTCCTGCATTGGGCTCCTGTAGGGGACTGCATAGTCCTACTGGGATATTTCAACATGCACAGGGGCAATGATGGGGAGACTTGGAGGGGTGTGCTTGGGAGGAATGGCCTCCCTTATCTGAACCCAATTGGTGCATTGTTTTTAGACTTCTGTGCCAGTCATTGATTGCTCATAATGAATAACATGTTCAAACATAAGAATGCTCATAAGTTTAAATGGTACCAAAGCACCTTAGTCCGAAGGTCGATGATCAATTTTGTTATTGTATCTGATTGGAGAGGGGTGGCAGGGCTCCATGGGTAGAACAGTCACCTGGTGTTCGAAAGGTTGCAGGTTTGATCCCTGCACCTGCAGAGAAGTGTGTCGAGGTGTCCTTGAGCAAGACACTGTTCCCCTAACTGCTCTGCCCTGTGATAGACTGGAGACCTATACAGGGTGCACCCCGCCTTTCGCCCAATGAGAACGGAGATAGGCTCCAGTTCCCCCCACAAACCCAATTTCGGATAAGTGGTTGACGATGGATGGATGGATGGATGGATCTGATATGAGGCCACATGTCTTGGACACTCGAGTGAAGAGACCAGTGGAGGTGTCAACTGATCAGAGTCCATTTCCCTCTCGGCTAAGTTTCATTTTCGTTGACAGCATCTGAAAATGAAGTTAATTGGATATATTGTGCTTATTTATTGGCTATTTAGAATATCTTCTCATGTATGGCATGGGGATAGCTCTCATACCGTACCACTGGTAGGGAACCACTGATTTGTACAATACAACACTGAGAGAGCATAACATACCAGAACAAGAAGAAACTCCTTTAAAAAATAATTAAGATACTGAAAACTCAATTCTACCTTGATGCCATTTTAAGTAGAAAGCAGAAGTGCATGATGACTAAATTAATAATTGAGTTTAGCAAGTATTTGTTGTAGTTTCAGTCCGACTTAAAATATAGCTTTTCAAGCCAAGTGAACACTACCTTCAGTCTGCAAATATGTACATATGTTAATCAATAAAGTCTAAACACCACAACAGCAGTGTTGACTAATCTGTTTTGTCTTCTCTCTGGCAGATTCATGGTCCAGCCAGCCAGCATGTTGGTAACAACATCATCCCAGTAAGCACCCCCATTTCTGCAACTATTAAGAGGGGACACTTGGCTGAAGACCATGACTACAGGGAAGACCCTCCCATTGACCTAAGGAAGGAAGCACTCAGAAAGGGGAACGTTCTCTCCATAGGCATTCAGGTATTAACCATAGTGTTAGAAGAGTTGAGAGGAGAGCAGAGGATGAGGAATGTAATGCAAATGGAGGAAGGGGAAGAGGAGGTAAGTGGAATAAAAGAGTGCATAATACTCTTATTTTATGTGTTTGTGTGCAAATTTATGGAACTTCATGTAGAACCATATATATTCAAATTTGCTGTCTTGCACCTCGTTATGAAAGTATTTTTTTGTCTATATCACAAAGTGCCAGAAAGTAGTTTTTATTTTGTAAGAAGTAGCAGTACACATAGAAATCATTACAACAGCAGAGACATAAGGAGTAGTGATGTTTGATGTGTTTTATTTGTGTGTTATCCCCTACGCTTCTGTGGTGGATTTTGTTGTTACACCACCTAACTTTACTGGTGTACCATTTGTGTAATTAAACTCAAGGGATGAATGATTACAAAAGAAAGAAACACTTTTTACATCACTAAGAACAAACATTCAAAATAAAATGGCCGTTCCAATATATCAATGAACATCCTTAGACTAAACTGTACAAAAATAAAGTGCTGTACAGCTGCTGGATCCATCCATCCATCCATCCATCCATCCATCCATCCATCCATCCATCCATCCATCCATCGGCAATCACTCATCCAAAGCTGCATTGTGACAGTAGCAGTTTCAACTGAAAATTATGAACTTTCCTTTCCCTTGCCAAATTTGCCAGCTCTAACTCAGGGTTCCAAAGGCATTGCTGGGCCATCTCAGAGATGTAATTCCTCCACCTGGTCCTCAGTCTACTCCATGTTCTCTGCCCAGCTGGATGGGACTGGAACACCTCATTAGGGAGGTGACCAGGTGCTATCCTTATTAGATGCCTGAACCACCTTGACTGGCTCCATTCTACACCAAGCAGCAGTGACTCTACTCCAAGTTCCTCACAGATGAATGAACTACTCACCCTGTTTTTAAGGGAGATGCCAGCCACCCTCCTGAGAAAATGCATAGGCCACTTGAATCCATGATTTCATTCTTTCAGTCATCACCCAACCAGCATGGCCATAGGTGAAAGTCAAAACGAAGATTAACAGGTAGGTCGATAGCTTTGTCTTCTGGCTCAACTCTCTTTTTGTCAAAAGGGTATGGTAAAATGAGTGGAATACTACTCCAGCTGTACTGATTCTCTGGTCCAACTTACACTCCAGCATCCCCTCACTCAAGAACAAGAATATTTGAGATATTTGAAATCCTTCACTTGGAGTAAGGACTCATTCCCTACTCAGAGTGAGAAATCCACCAGTTTCCTACTGAGAACCATGATCTCAGATTTAGAGGTGCTGATCCTCATCCCTGCTTCTTTACAGTTTACAGCTTAACCCTAACCCACCAAACTGCAGCCCTTTTCCTCCATGGTGATGCCTCAAGATCCTGCCCATGAATATCGCAAACAAGATAGGTGGCAAAGTATAGCCCTGGAGAAAGCCAACCACCATCAGGAATGAGTCTAATTTACTACTTACAATGCGGACACAAATCTTCTTTTGGGCATTCGGAGATTGGATGGCCCTAAGTAGTGGCCCCCCACCTCATAATCCCACATCACCTCCCACATCCTCCCTCCAGGGGGACTTAGTCACAAGCCTTCTCCAGATAAAAAAACACATATGGACCAGATAGGCATACTCTCTGGCCCCCAACAGGATTCTTGCAAGAGTGAAGAGCTGGTTCGTGGATTAACAGCCAGAACAGAATCAACATTGTCCCTATTCATTATGAAGTTTGACTATCAGCCAAGCTCTCTTTTCCAGGACTTTAGAAAAAAAACGTTCCCAGGGAGGGTAAGTAATGTGATGGCTCTGTAATTCACACACACCCTCTGGTCCCCCTTTTTGAACATGAACCACCAGCCTGGTCTGGTGGTTCATGTTCACTCAGTAGGCACTGCCCTGGAATTCTAAACAATGTTGAAGCAACATGTCATCCATGACAGTCCCTCAACACCCAAAGCCTTCGGCATTTCTGGACAGATCTCATCAATCCCTGGGGCTTTGCCACTGTGGAGTTGTTTGATTACTACAGTGACCTCCTCCAGGGAGACTGATGTTGATCCTCCATCATTTTCCAGCTCTGCTTCTATCCTAAAAGGTGAGTTAGTTGGGTTCAGGAGTTTCTCAAAGTGGTCCTTCCATCGTCCCATTACCTCCTCAGTTGAGCTCAACAGCGTCCCATCCTCACTATAAACAGCTTGGAAGGCTCCCTGTTTCCACTCCTGAGATGCTGGACATTTTTCCAGAAGCACTTCGGTGCTGACCTAAAGTCCTTCTCCATGACTTCTCTGAACTCCTCCCACATCCACTGCTTTGCCTCTGTTACGACCGAGGGTGCTGTCTTTTGGGCGTGTAGGTACTGTGAAGGCCTCCTCCTTCAGTTGGATGGCTTCCCTGACCACTGGTGTCCACCATTGTGTTCATGGGTTACTGCCCCTTGAGATACCTATGAACTTGAGACCAAAATGGTGTTCATAATGGACAATCTATGACTTGCACAGAAGCTCAAAAACCCGATCGGGTTCAGATTAGGGAAACCATTCCTTTAAATTATCCCCCTCCAAGTCTCTCCATTGTTGCCAACATGTGCATTGAAATCTCCAAATGAGTCGATGGAATCCTGTACAGCAGCGGTCCCCAACCATTTTTGCGCCATGGACCGGTTTCATCTAAGACAATATTTTCACCGACCGGGCCTCATTTGTTTCGCCCTTCATTTGCTCCGGCCTACATTTGCTCGATAATCATTAATGACACAGCCGTCCTGGCAATGCCCAGGACACCTTTGAATAATAAATCATCCGCAGTGGTCTTATGATTCTTGTCTTATGACGAATTCAAACACCAACAGACAATAAACAACCTTTTGTTCATAACTTAATAATCTGTAAATGAAAGTATTTATTTTACAACGAAAATATTATCTAATAAGAAATAATTACAATAAAAAACTTGATTCAAGTGACGCGCTGATGAGTTAAATAATATATATATAGCGACTTATAATCAGTGCATTTAACGTAGGAGAAATAGTGTGCTGGTGTGTGTTCTGAGAGTCCTGGATGTCCCCCTAGAGGGCAGCAGGGAGAACAGGCTGTTGTGTGGTGTGCTGGATCCTTCAGGACCCACAGGGACTTCCTGAGACACTGCTGGGTGTACAGCTCCTGCAGACTGGCCAGCTCACATCCAGTGATGTGCTGGGCTGTGTCACAACCCTACCCAGGGCCTGGTGCTCCTTGCTGGTCCAGACGCAAACACTGTTGGTCCTCTTTAACAACAGAGGTGGTGTGGCTGGTCCATGTCGGGTCTTTGTGGATGTCAGGGATGTGTGATCAGGCGAGGCAGTTTGAGGGAGTGCTCCATCTTTGTCTTGAGAGCACCGATTCTCTTGTTACTAGTAAAGCAGTATAGCTCATGGATGAAGAAGATCTTTGAGGTACAGAATATCTTCTTGAGGTTGGCACTGACCACACAAATGCACTTGTGCTCAAACACCTTTGAGCTCAGTTAATGGTTATTTGTCCTATTTTGGTGTCCACTAAGTTGTAGATGGGGATTTGCTGAAGAGAGTCATCAGCTCTCAAAGTGACATTATTTTTAGCAGCTCCAGAAATGTGGGCCGGCATCAGAAAAGTCTGCCGTGGTGGCTCAGTGTTTAGTGAGCTCGCTTTGGGAACTAACGAACCAGAAGAAGCAGGTTTGAATCCACCACAGGGTATCAGCAAGGGCATCTGGCCTTAATGTCTCAAGCTCCATCTAAGTCCATGTCCACCCCACAACGTGGGGACTAACCGTGACATGTAAAATGGGCCTTTCTCATCAGACAAGTCCATTTCTCCCATCAACACGGGCCAGTTTTCCCTAGACTCAGGGAGAATGAAAGGTGTGGTGTGGATGGAGGGTAATGAAAACTTGGGGAGGAGTGAAGAGAAGAGAAAATGACTCATTAGGACAGTGGCTTTAAAATACCCTTTAACATGCACTAGTGAAGTTTGTAACTGTGAGGCCGAGCTGCCAGTGCAGGGTCATCCCTCACATCATTCCCTCACAGATGAGAGTCACTGATAGGAAACCTGCGGAGGCTGTTCTGAACAGCCCTGTAGAATATGGGCTTTCCTGTGGCCTCCATCCTGGCTCGTTTTTAGTGTCAACACATGGTTGCCAAATTCTCATGCTATAGTTCATGATACTAGAGCAGCATAAGGTACCTCTTGGGATTTTGACATCCTTCACATTAACTTTCGTGAAGACAACTCAAGTTTTTTTAAGCTATAGCTTAAGAGTATAGGAGCCACGTTCGCAGATGGGGTTAAACAAAACTGACATATTTACATCTGTGCCGTAAAGCAATCCTTAGGTTTCCCAGGCAGCATGGTGCTCGGTGGCAGGCTCACTTCAGCATGGACACAAGTCTTTTAGGGGACTGATTTGATATGACAATCGTGCCATACTCCCATAGCCATAACATGAGTAAGTCCATTTCTATGTGTCACAATCAGTCCCCATGTTGTGGGGTTGGACATGGACCTAGGTGGAGTATGGGGAATGTAGGCCAGATCCCCTTCCTGACTCCTCATCGTAGGCTCGAACCTGTGGTGTCTATCTGACCTAAATGTATGTAATGCTGTGTTTAAGCAAAATGCTACCTGGGGCCACTTTGAATTGAAAGCTATGCTTCCCTGTACAGTGTAAGCTAACTTGTTACAAGTGGTCCCCCTCAAGGAACAGTTTTTAACTAACAAATACCCCCAAAAAGTGAGGTGTCGTTGGACAGGAGAGAAGAGCCAACTTCTTACAGTACGCTCAGTTTAGCAGAAAACAAACAGGAGGGGCATTAATGACCATTTGAGCCACTGTCGCTGTTTGGTGTTGTCCTTGATATCTTTGTACATTAGCAGGCCCCGTTAGTGTTTGAAAATCCAGACCTGAGGCCTGTAATGGGATGATACCACAATTAAGTCTTCCCTTAGAGGCAGTTCTTGTGAAGCTCAATGAGAGGGACGATGGGGTTTGGCAGCTCGCCCACTGCCATGCAGCTGAATGACACCCCAAAAAATGGCACCAGCAAATGTTTGCAACTGTCAATACAATTCATTCTCAGAAAGACCTTGAACAACATGGCTGGCTTTCCTCTAGTGGCCTGATAGCCTTGAGCATAATGGAGGAAGAGAGTTGGCTCTGCCTCTCATTCATTTTCTCTGCCGGGTGTAAGCTGTCATAGTGGAGAGATAAAGAGAGAAACTGGAGGGAGCCTCAGCCTACCCACCTGCGTTTTTTGTCATCTCGGTCTTTATCTGTTTCCCCCTCACTTTTCCTCTCCAGGAGGGAAAAGGCTCCTCTCAGCAGTGCGAGGGTCGGCATAAGTGACCTTTTAAGACAATCAGAGGTACCTGAGGTTGAACAAATGGTGGCCCCTGATCCCAGACATAGGCTCCAATGTGGGCTGCCTGTGGCTTAGATCTTAATTTGTATCTTTTCTACCTGTCACCTGCTTCCTTTGGGTTTTATCGATCCTGATTCAGTACTTGTTGTCTATAATTTGATATGATATCACTGTATCACATATCTCCTTTAGTGTGGTCTATAGTTGCTGAATCCTGATTAGAATGGTTTATCATGATGATGATGATGATGATGATGATGATTATCCAGAGAAAATTCTTCTTTTGTTTGTAAGCTTTTCAGTTGCCAACTAACTCGTTAGTTCCCGACTGGGAATGAATGGATGTAAGATATATTTGGCTTGTGACTCAATTTTTATAGAATTGACCTAAATCCATCTTTACAGCTTTGTTACAGCAGCCAAGGAGGCCACTTGTAGTGGAGATCAGCAGGGGGAGAGGGTGAGCAGGAAAGATAGAAAAGAAGAAAGCACAATAAAAAGGGATCCCTGGCATGTGCCCAAAGCGGACCCTTTTTTCAACACGCCAATCACTTTGGATTTGGACGTAATTTTGAAATATATATTTTTTTAAATCCACCAGTCTAACTGCACTCTCAACCCCCATCCCCATATTCCCATTTCTCCCCCAACATTCTTTTTCTTCAGGATCTCATC
>OMLC01102455.1:7656-46720 GCA_900302585.1 Regalecus glesne | reverse complement strand
TATCAAGAGTAATGTTTCTATAATCAACAACAGTCCCTTGTCCCCCCAAAATAAAAAAAGAAATCATCGCATGTGGTTAAACCCCCGAGAGATCATGCAATGAATACGATGCAGTAGGTTTGACTGATTTCACAAGAGTGGGTTCCCATGGATCATCTCCTGACTTCTCTCTGTTGTGCCACAAGTTCTTATTTGGCAATAACAAACATATTATAATAGTTCTTGTCTTTTGCAGTTATTTTACTCCATATTTCATTCCAGAATAATGTGAAGGATCATGTAACATTGCATGTATGATAAATTGACTCATATATATATACTGAGCATTTTCTACATTTTCTTTCTTTTGTTTACCGCTGTTCATTCTGAGAAACACTGTAAGCTCCTTTATCTGATTAATTATTGTTTTAGATTTTTATTGTTGGGGACTTTTTTTCAAGGTTTAGGTAAAGGCACCGTGTATATACGAGACCTCTAGTCAACCCATTAAATGATTAATGATAGACAGCTGCATCTTGAATTTGACTAAATTTATTACAAATGATTATTTTTCATTTTTTTCTCCTTATCCCCAGACACACGCATGCACACAGATTTTTGCAGCGACGAGTTGAAAGTTAATGGGTAACTGACTTGTGTCCATACTTAGGATATTTTAGGGCTCAAGTCACCTCTGTCTTGGTTCAATAATGTTGAAGTGCATGTTGATAAGTCGGCAGCCACCAGAGGGCACAAAGCAGAAAGAATTTGGTAAAAAACAGCACATTTGCTACTTGAAGAACTGTATGTGAAGACATCATGATGGGCTGGGTGTAGATTCTCTGTTGTTGAAGACTGTAAACCCTCATTAGGTTTAGGAAGCCTTAATGCCTTAATTATTGTTCTAAAACTATCCATGGACATAAAGATTATTTCCAAATGCTGTACATGAAACATTTGGCCTTGAACCAGTTACATGATTGATCATCATCCTGAAGGAAGACCATGTGTCAGTTTGTCAGCCATATAGCATCGTTTCCATATGACATATGTAAGACATGCTCTCTTTGGGATTTTTCAGACTGACTTCTATTCAACTTTGAAACTCGACAGATGAAGGGAAGGGGGGGAGCCATGGCTCTTGGGAGAAGCTGTTGGGGTGAACAAACGGCAAACTTTTGGATATTTTTTTCAGGGTTGGGGGAAAATATACTGGAGATATATGGCAACAAACCACTTTCACAGTTTTCTCTTTTGTTTAAAGCTCTTATTTTCCAAGTCTCTGATCACTCCATATTTACTTCAGGACTCCAGTTGTTTTTACAATAACAATCCGCTGAAACCATCTGGATCTGCTCCTCCTAGAGGCTTCGATTGGCCCAATGTTGCTGTTTAATCTCAGAGGAGGAAATGAAAAGCAGCGGCTAACAGGGAGGTAAAGACAGACAGACAGAGAAGTATGAAGGTGGATTGGTGCAAGATGGGGTTAAACAGCAAGGGCAGGAAGAAACCCGAGATAGTCAAACCTGTTTTTAATGGCTTTGACAGAAGATGTGAGCACATTTGCCTACTCTTGTCAAAGAATGAAAAAATTAATCTGATCTGATTTTGTCAAATCCAATCTCTATTTTCTCATTCTTCATTTAAAAATGACAGTGCATACTTCCTTTGTTTAAGGATAATGTGGTATGCTTCAATGTTTCTGTTGTCCACCCTAGTTTATTGTTTTGCACATTGGTGTCCACGCACACGCATTCCTATAGACCCGTGCTTTAATGCAAAAATATACGTGCTAAAATTTGAGAGGAGGACTGTGTTGTAGTTCTTAGGCTAAGTGCAAATAATTTTAAGAGAAGTAGATGAGAAAACCACACCTTAAAGAGACTGCTGCTTTTTGAATTGAGGCAGACCCGATTAAAAGTTGGTTCATCTGCTTTGGAATGTAGATGAACTTCATAGCAAGAAGAAAAAACCCCCAGAAAGAAACAGAATAAAATGGGCCAATCAACTGTATATCCCCAAAGTGCCAAAAATAAAAGCTCCTCTGTCTCCCCTCTCCTCCTGCTTCTCACCAATACCCTCTCTGTCACTAATCAAAGCCAGATGTGTGCACACGAGGGCTTCATTCAGCCTATTTTTCTTTCCCCCCTCCTCTCACTCCATTGCTGTTTCTTTTTCTTGGTGTGGGTTTCCGTCTTGGGCTCAGCGCCGCTCTCTTTTCCCCCTCCTCTCCGGTTCTCCTCTCCCGTCTCTCTCTTACTTGCTTGCTGGCAGGGCAGGAAATACTCCAGGTTCCTGGCCCTGAAGGGAACATGTTTCTCCTAACCACAAACAGATGGAGGGATGAGGAAAGGGTAGGATGGAGGCGGAAAGGATGGAGACTGGGAAAGGGGTCTGCAAGATTGGAAAAGCTTGTAGAGGATAAAGATCTCTCTCTCTTCTATCTCTTTCTATCTTTCCACATTGGGTTTGAGAGATCAGAAAAGACCTTGGGGTGAGGTAACCCAGGATTTTTTTTTAACAAGCGTGAGATCTCATTGTTTCTTTTGGAGCCTTGCTTAACCTCCTCCTTTCTCCACCCCTCTCCTCTTCTTTTTTCCTCTCCCCATTACCAATTTAATGAACTGAGCCAGCTGGAACTGGATGTTAATGTCATAAAACAACCCAACCTTTTGAAATCTTTGTCTCGTTTTCGATATGCACACAAGAGAGCCTACTCTCTATGAACTCAACAGCACTGTTTGTTAGAAGCATGGCCATGATGTGTGACTTTCTGTTTACGAGTGAGTGGACTATTGAGTGTAATGGGAGAGTATAGTATGAGTGTACGTGCTGAAAACCACAGTTTTCTACTGAAAAAATGCCAACCCTCAAAAAGTGTATGTGTATGAGCAAGTGTTTGTGCATACCTTGTGTGTGTGTGTGTGTCCATTTGTCATCTGAGATTGAACATTTCTGTAGATTTTGATATAATCAAGAACTCTGTCCTTTGTAGTTTAAGTTTTATGTAAACATGTATATGTCCATGCTGCAAGGAACAATGTGGATGAACACGACAGAGACAGAAAGACAGAAAAGTAAAATGGGGACATGGATATATAGAAAATTATTTGGCAGTTTATGTCCTTATTATGGTAGTATTAGTAGTAGACATGGTAGGTCTGTTAGTATTTGCACTAATGGTGGTATAAATCGTAATGGTAGCAATCTGGCCTCTGTCTTTCACTTTCTCCAAATATTTTACCCACCCATCTCAACCATTCAACACATTCATCAGTAACAATTAGGTTCCTTGAAGTGTGATTCTATCTTTATGTACCTATGAGGCTGTTTATTCCTGGCATTAGCATGTGCTTTTGGGTGATCTAATCACAAGTGGACAACTGTAAGCACAGGTATGAATGCACTCAGTGTATCCTCAATGCATTTAGGGGCAGCATAGCTCAGTGGGTAGAGGGGTCATCTGGCAATCGGAAGGATGCAGGTTTGATCCTTGGTCCTGCAGAAAGCACATTGAGGTGTCCTTGAGCAAGACGCTGAACCCCTAACGGCTCCCTGGGCTCCACATGGTGGCTGCTCACTGCTCTTATACAATAGGATGGGTCAAATGGAGATAATTTCAAATTTCCCCTTATGGGACTGATAAGGGAACAATTATTATTATTTCATTTAATTATTTATTTATTATCTTGATGCCACCTTCAATTGTGTCTTGGGACACATATGTCCACATCGCATTTGAAGGGTAAACACATATGTCTTAGGCCATATTGAAGGACCATCTAGTCAACTGATGTCTTCTGCATATGCAGATAATGTATTATGTGGGGCTCATATCAGCCCGACAACTGTGGAAATGGCCCTGCAACTTGCACTTTCAAGTTAAACTTCAAGTTAGACTAAAACCATCAGCCCGACCCTCAAACCTGCTGGAATAAACAAATAATTTGAGCCTGAAGTAACATGATCAGGTCAAGCCTAACATGGTTCAGGTTGAGAATTACAAACTCTAGTGTTTAGACATTTACATTTTCCCACATGATGAGCTTTAAGAAAGACTCAACTTTTGTTGTGCATTTTGAGGACAGAAATCAGAGCCTGATGGTTTGCTTCTACTTCACTCGGTTAATTTTCCTCATTTGTCTCTACCATGACTTGCATTTGCTGTGTCCACGCCATTGTAATAATTTGAAACTATTTACTCAGACTATATCATAAATGCAATAAATCAGGTCATGGGTCTCGAGGCTTTCAGATAGATCATAATCATCAGAGCAATTATTTACATGGCACTTTTTAAAAACCCGCTGTGCTTCAAAGTGGACTGGGAATCCAAGAAAATAGGTGCAGTCGGGATACGGGAGGATTTAATTCTTTAAGAGGACTTCAAATTTTATATGACAACATGATTTGACCGTAATAACTCACAGATGTGAAATGTATCATAGTACTCGACAGTGTTTTAAAATGAGGCTCGAGTGAGCAAGGATGTCTCATTTTGTTGCCGGCTTGTTGCTTTGACTCTCCTCACGTTTCAGTACATTTTTACGCATTTATTGACAGGATTGTGACTTAAGCAATGGTAGAGTTTGAGATAAAGATGGGCATGGTTTTAGGAGATTTATACCAGCTTCAATAATGTCTTTCATTTGTTCACTCGCACAGACTGCTCTGCTGCCGTAAGCCACGCCCTCCCCGCTTGCAGCGAGGGTACATACAACATCCCCCTGTCCGAGTGATGCACCTATTTATTTACATATAGAGTAGGGATGCGAGATCCAATCACAAGTGGTCACTAGATACATGTGGAGATGCATTCTAATGCCAGGTGTGAACTGACATACTCAGAGCTGTCCAGTCCACTTGTGATCAGATCACCCAAGACGCATGTTAAGGCCAGGTGTAAACAGCCTCTGTGTGTGGGCTGCCTTCTGTGTGGGGACACTAGTATGAATTGGCCATTTGGTGACACCTAGCAGGGTGGGTAAAGCAGCTTTCATTAATGTCAAACTGGTCCAACCTGTCATAATGATGAATCTAACATCAAATGTAATGTAACCTTTAATTCGTTTGCCATGGTGAGACCAACTTCTATGACCCTTTACGCTCCTAATATGCTTTTTTCTCTCTCCAAAGTCAGTTGACAGATTTTCAGCTGATAGAAAATAAGTGCTGAGTTTTAAGGAACTTAAAAAATACATATTTTCTCTTGCTTTTTATAAATAGATTATTGCAGAACATACTCGGACAACAGCACAGATTTTTCAAACTAATAAATGGCTGTAAATCATACAGCTATGGACATTTTGAAAGAGTAAACGTGTTGAGGAATCTCACATTATAAACATCAACATAAGTCACGGTTGAGAATGTTAATTTACTGATGAGACAACCACAGATTGAGCAGTAAGTTGGTAAAACCTTACTTTCAAATCTAATGAATAGAAACCAAAAAGTTGTAATGTTTGTTTGGGATTCTTTTTAATTTAAACAAATGTTTCAATTTCATACACAAATTAGTACAATGAATGCATTAGTAAATAGGAAGGGGTCTTGTGCACGTTAAATGATAATACTGTCAATTGCTTACTCAAAGTGACAATGTAATATTTAATAGTATTTTGAACTAACATGCTTTTGTTAGTCCATATCAAGATATAAGCTGGAGAAAGTGTAAGTGTTTATCAACCTCTTACACTGTTGTCTTGAAGAATACTCCATGGAGGATTTAAACTTGCAACCCACATTACTGCTGCTAACGTTATAGCATATTACCAACTGCTACAATTGTAAAAGCCTACATAGATCTATGCCATTACAGGTTGTTTCTTTGTCTGATGGAACTTGTTATAATTGCAAATTCTCAACAGAGTGTTTTTGATAGAGCTTTGGCAGTTTTGTTAATATGACACAGTACTATTTATTAACAAAACAGATTTTTTTTCCTGTGCTAACACTTTGCGTCGTTTGCCGTCATTATTTATTTTCAGAGAAAATGAAAAACTTTGCTAATGTCTTAATGAAAAGCTCACAGCCTTCTTACCTTCTTCAGTAACACATTCACTGACAATGAAGATTCAGGTGTACTAGTGAACTTGTACCATTACACTACAAATATACCTGACATGGTTTCCAAGTAGAGGGGTGCAAATGAAGTCAGTGGGTTAAATTGATAGTTTGGGGTGATCTGGACCATTATTTGATGGGTTTATGAATATGTCTTGATGCATGCTCAATAATGTTTATGAATGTGATTTTATTTAAAGAAATGTAATTCTGTAAATAAGTCTACATGGTTTCGGGTCATTTCAATAGTTAAAAAATCATAACTAGTTCAAATGATACCATGAAATTAAAACTAAATCGGCAGCATGCAGTGGGCCAGCCAGTCAGAATTATTCCGTAAAACAGAGCAAGTCTTGAGATTTCATGAATTGATCCCACATTAAGGGATAGTGAAAGTAAATTTGGATGCAATAGCATACACTCTTACAACAAGGGATTCTGTAAAAAGGTCACCGATGAGTTTGATCACCAGCTCTTATCATGGCCTATTTTATGGTCCTTTAAGTGGTTGTTGAAGTCTGTTTTTAAATGAGGGGGCCTTGTAAAAATATGGTATCAATCCAAGTACAAATTAGTACTTTTTGTACAAGTTTTTTCATTGGCAGGTAAAGGTTGCTCTATATAGATTTCAGCCATAAAAAAATTTCAACAGTCTCTCGGGCTGACCTCTGGTCACTAATTCTATTTGGCCTAGATTGTAGTATTTTTAAGGTCAAAATGCTTTTGCATGAGCTGTATGTATGAGCTGTTATATTCACTGTATACTCTAGTCCACTGGTCCAGCTACAGTTCTCAGAAGAAAACCAGGTAAAAGTGGAGGTCCCATGGCCAGATTTCCCCACTTTCCTCTTTAACACCTCACAGCATCCAGTCCTGCAGTCCTATACAGTGGTCATTACCTTTAGGGAGCCAGTGCGGAAGCGCAGGATCTTCTTTTTCAGGGCATGTGATGCCTTGATCTTGACAAAAGCCTTGTGCTGTAGCGGGACTCCAGGAGGGGCAGGTGGAGATGGGAGTGAAAGCTGGGGGGGTAGTTGTTGGGGCCAGACCAGACCCCCACTTTCATCTGAGTCACTGGACAAGGAGCTGGAATCTGGGGAGTCGGCCTCACTCATGCTTGACTCGGATTCAACATGACCATGGTGAGTGTAGCTCTCATCAGGCTGAGACAGACGGACATGATCTCTTTCCATCTGGTACTCCACATGCTGGTGCTGATTAGAGTGATGGTGGCTATGAGTGTGGTGGGGATAGGCATATGATGAGTGTGTAGGGCGAGATTTGCGGGTGCGTCTGGCACAGTGGTCTCTTTGGGTTGGGGCTGAAGGGGGTGGTTGAGGTGCCTGTGGAGGTGGCTGGTCAGCTTCATCTTGGCTGAGTTCCAGGGTGGACCGCCAACGTCGGTAGCTCCCACTCGCCTGCTGTGGCTTCTTTCCTTTGGACTGACTGCCACGGCTTCCCCCTCCACCACTTCCACTTCCAGCTCCATCCCTCTCCATTGTACTATACTTGCGCTCAGGAGCTCGTTGGAGGCTATTCTCGGACTGAGAGCGGCATGCCTTCTTCCCTGGCTTCTTTGAAGCCCCCCCTTTGTCTTCATAGGCGCGACACTTCTTGGGACCCGCTCTGGACCTGGAGTGCTGACTCTGTGACGCTGTGGGCTGCTGTTCTTGGTGTTGGTGGGAGGACCTTTCTGGAGAGTATGTGTTTCGGCCAGGCTTAGATCCCCCAGAACTCCTTAGACCATTGGAGTGATGATGGGCTGACGTTCTGGTAGAGGCCCGGCAGGGCTGCGCTGGGATATACTCGGCATTAACCAACTGCTCATCAGGGGAGGTCTGTGGATGAGGTGGTGGTGCAGGTGGAGGAAAGGGATGATTTTGGATGCGTTGGGGGGAATCAGGCTCACTGTTACTGGAGTCCTGGCGTCCTTGATACACTCTGCAGGACTGGTGGTCCACAGAAGTTGAACGGGGAATTTTTACCAGGGATGGCTGCCTGGGTCTGGAGTAGGGTTCTGGCTGGTGCTGGCTACTTTGCTGGAGATGATGGTAGGAATCTTCAACATACCCGGTAGCTAGAAAACGCTCATGATCCAGGTTATGAGGTACTTCCAGAACCTGGGATGGAGTAGGGAGCTCGGGCATTCCCTGATTTGAAACCTGCATTGGTAAATTCTGGTTTTCTTTGCGACATAAACTGCTCTGCCTTGTCACAGTGATAGCTCGGGTATCATGTGACAGGCTGGTGCGAGGCTTAGAAGGGCGCGGTGGTACCACTCGGCGTTGGATCAGCCCAAACATGTAAGTCTCGGCCCGTTGGGCTTGTTGATAATCGTCTTCAGTAGGATCTCCATCTTCTATCTCTCCTAAGTCAACCTCACCTTGGGTCCCACTCCTAGGGTCCAAGGGGGAGGTTTCCCCTTTATCGGGCTCCCCTGTCCCACTCCCAGCAACACCTTCCTGGGAGAGATAAAGGGCTGAAAAGGAATCCATGACTGAGGGATGGTAACCAGAGTCAGAAAGTCCATCTGAATTAGGTGCAAGAATCTGCCCTATAAATGGAACACAGACAGAAAAGATTAAAAATAGCAAAGTTTAATGAGCTGTGCAACACTTCGACTACACAAGCACTGAAAGTGACTTTTTACACAATATATGTTTTTGTTCTCTTTATGAATTGTATTGCTTGAGTGATAGGGGAACAAAAAATATTGTTTTTCAAGTATTTTCCTTTGCTCTAGAATGGATCACTTAATATCGGTGCATAGTCACACCCGTAAATCCACAAAGCATATTTGGCCCGACCCAAATGTGTGTTGCCAGGTCCATGAACAGTTTCCTGTGAATAAATTGCTAAATGGGGAAGATTTGGCTACAGCTGAAGGATGAATTTCTGTAGATACTGGTGTATTTTATGTTTTGGCTCAGTCAACACAGCAATAACATGATTCTCATTATGGAGTTAGATTAAAATTATATAAACTGATTAAGCCTGTTCACCGCCAAAGGAGTAACAGATTCTTTAAGGCATTCTTGATCAAATATCTCTCATACCAACCAACCTAGACGGTTGTGTGTATTTTAGCTCTGGGAGAAAGACATCTGCGCTGACAAAATTAGTTGAGTTTTCCTTGGCTGGAGGAATAGCATATGTGAATTCTTGAATCCAAATGAAGTCACCGTACATTAAATGTTGGACAACACAACTTCCTTAGTTTTATTAAAGAAACAGACACTGTTGCTTTACACAGATTCTGCACAGTAGAAGAGCCTGCATTTGATTTGTTTGTTTTGAAGAGTAACGTGATGTGAAGTTACTTCATGTAAAGAGTAGCAAGAGGTATAATGAGGTACCAAGTGGTGTGGGATGTAGCTTGTAATGACTGACTCCTTCAAACTGTACCCCACTTCTAGAACATCTGACTACTCCAAGCACAATAACTTGACAGTATGAAACAAGGGATAGCATTTTTCACTATTATGTTGCAAGTTTTTCCCTTTTACTTATGAGGTATTTTGTCTATGATGGCGAACAGATCAAACTATATTGCAGATGTCTACACTGCCATGCTTTAGTACAATGAAAAACACTTTAAGGGTGCCTTACTGGTAAAGATGGAGGAAAACCTGTGTAAACTATTAAGATGGTCATATAAAATTACATTTGAAGCATCAAACCTTCTTAGGGTCTGTCGTTTAAGTGAACGGGCTAGCCTTCTTGTTACTCAACTCTTGTCTTGCTGAAATGTACTGTAAACAGACAAGTGTATGAATGTCTTTAAGACAAGGAAATGGTGTCAGGGGTAAGTGGTGGATGGAATTCAAAATAGGGCTACTTCTTTTTTGCAAATACATACATCAACACAATGAATGCTTATACATTTTCTCACAGATTGCCGAACCTATACAATCCTCTTACCAATCCTCATGAATAACAACAAGATGGGTAAAAATCTGATATGGCTGGACTGTTTATGATCAATGTTCAAAATTGTGGCCAATTTCTTAAAGGGATAGTTAGTGGTAGTGTGTATAATGTGAATTCCTAATTATTAAATGTTCATCTGCAATTTTTGGGGGGCTGCAGTAACTCAGTGGTAGAGCACGTGATTTGGGGACTGACGAGCCAGAGGCAGTGGCTCTGAACCCACCATGAGGTGTCAGGAAGGACAGCTGGCCTTAATCTGTTAGTGTATAGAAGTAGCGTACCCGATGACATGGTTAAGCTATGTTCAAGTAAGGAAAAAAGGCTGTAAATACAGTTATAAGAACAAAACTTTTCACTCGTCTCTTGGGATCTTTGATTTGAAAGAGCACGGTAAATGGACTTGCTCTTATATAGCACTTTTCACTTAACAAAAACTCAATTTATTTGTAATTATAGCTATTCTAATGATCTGTCAACTCCCCCTCCTTTTTTATTCGGTTTTCATTCCGTTTCTGCTGATGTCCCTCATTTTTCCAAGACCTACTCTGTATTGACAGGTGAATTCACCAAAAAGGGATTACAGCTGTTGATAGTACCATGAGTTGTGCATCACTTGCAACCCCTATATGCACCATCTGATTCACAAAGATAATGCCCTAATCATATTACAGCGCAAAGACTCCAATTCATTTTTGCAGCTGAGTACAATTTGCCCTTGTTTTCCATCAAAATATTAATTCTCAAAATATATATTCATGAGCACGCCTGGTATGGCGATGCCTTCGTCTGGCTACAATAACTGCTAACCATGATTGCTGAAAAGTCTGGGCTTGACACCCTTTATAAATGTGCTTCTGTCACCACGAACTCTCAGAGAGTGAGTGAGTGACGAAACAACAATGCTTATAATCAGTACTGAATGCCACTAGTAGTTATTTATATATGACTGAGCTTTGATTAGAAGAATTGATTGTCTTACCAGCACTGAATTGGAGCTCTCCCCGGTCAGCTGTAGACTCCACTGACTTCCTGGCTTCAGTGTTCACCTTCAGTTCTGCCACCTGCTGCTCTAAAGAAACCATTATACCCCAGGGGGTACACTGGAGAATGCTCTGAACCAGAAGAAGAGGAGGAGGGTATAGAGAAAGTGAGGGAGAGATAGACATACAAACAAAAATAAGTAGAGAGATACATATTTGAATTTTTCAAATAACATCCAATTCATAGAGATTTTACAATTTATTCAAAAGGTCGACCATCTTCAAGACATGAGCAAAGAAATAAAAACTCAAAAGCAAATGAGTCGCATCAACTTTACAGAAAATAGTAAATCAGGTGCCATTCACTGAGCACAATAGAGAGAAAAGGGGGTTCTATATTCAGCTGAAATATAGATGTAAGTAGAATTTAGCAACCATATCTAGAGATGTAGATAGTTGGAATGGCTAAAGCACTCTTCTATATCAATGAAATAAAGTACACACAAGCATAGCATAAAGATACAAATTCAATAACATTTTCATGCTTTAATATCTTGGTCCACTGACACTGAAATCTCCTCATCGCCTAGAGGCAGAAACAGAGGCAAACAACCTTCACATTCACAGACGGCTACGACCACAAGCACCTATTAACAAAACACTGGAACAATAACATGTCCTTCTTCCAACACACTCGCGCGCACACACACGTGCACACATCAAAACTCAACCAACCAAATGTAAGCTGAGGATGGGAGCAAGGTCAGTTTTTGAGGAGTCTAAGCTGTCTAAACATCAGACCATAGTCTTATTAGACTCACGTTAACAGGCAATATTGAAAATGAGATTGAGGAAAGAAACAGGAAGAGAATGCTAGAAAGGGTTGTTATCTTCACATAACCAACAATAAAATGGCAAAGAAAGAAAGAGAAATCCAAAAAGCATTATATGGTCAGGCAACCTTTCCGATATGGCAGTGAGTAACCTGATGTCTATCAGAAGAATGGCTCACATGCCCTATATTCTAGACCACTTTCTTTTTCGAAGTCCTCAATGAATATTATAACTGAGTCCATGAAAGCTCAAATGCCAGTCTACTATTAAGTCATAAGTAGTTTGAATTTATTTCACTTGTTGAGGATCATTTACACCCACACTTTTAACAGTCCTTATGTAAAGTAAAATATAGAGGATAAAGTTATCCATAGCTACAATGTTAAAGTACACATGCATTGAAGGGAGCAGATAAAAATCTCCATTAGCGAGTCATAACTATGCCCCAACATGGACAATGATTCTCAGTCTGACTGGAACTGTCTTGGCAATATCAACTTCAAGTATATCACAAAAAAGAGGTGAATCAGGTGACTTTTTCAGTCTGTCTGACTGAAGAAGTCACCTGGTAAGTGACGAAACGTTTCCAAATAAACTTCTGATCCAGTTGAACTGATTCACCTCTTTTTTGTAATTTCCATACCTGGACTATTGAGCATGCATCAAGAAACTTCAAGTATAATTAGTGCATTTTTTAATTATAAAAAAATCATTTTGGGCACCGTTTTACATTAAGGCATGCCTTATAAATCCGCTATAAGATTTCATGACATTTGGATGAAAAATACTTTTTGGGTTTCCACGTTGGGAGCCCACATTCTAACATTACGAGAGTCTCGATAGACATTTTCTTAGAAACCATGTGACAAACCGATACTGGCAAGTCACACTCTCCGTGTTTGGTGTTCAAATGGCACAACTTGACAATGCCATGCAATGCAAAGTTGATTTGCCTGCAGTTATGATGGATATTGCAATTACAATAGCTAAAAAGAAAAGAAAGCCACTTTATATTCCTTGTATTCTTACAAGGAATTGTAATCTTAGCATGAAATGTGTTCTCTGCATTTAACCCATCTTTTTGTATAGGAGCAGAGGCCAGCTGCAGTGCCCAGGGACCAACTCTGGTTCTTTTTCCTATTACCTTGCTCAGGGGCACAGGCAAGAGTATTAACCCTAGCATGCATGTCTATTTGATGGTGGGAGGAAATGGGCACCTGAAGGAAGCCCACACAGAAAGGACCTTGGACAAGATTTGAATCCAGGACCTTCTTACTGTGAGGCAACAGTGCCAACTGCCGCACCATGTAAATGTTATGTCTCGGGTTAGGGTTAAGTAGTAGATAAATATAAAACTAAGGTTAGGTCATGGTTAGTGAGGCTGCCATACAATGGTATGGCTATTTTTGTTTAGTCTCGTGGTTTCTAAGATAATGTCTTTGGAGACTCTCCCCACATTGGCTCCCAACCTGGGAACCCAAGATGTATTTTTATTAATGCGGTAAAACATCTTGTGATTTGTAACACTTTAATAAATGAGTCATCAATATCAGTAAAGTATCTTTTAAAAAAGATGTTCTTAAAAGATTTACTGGTCGTAATTATCAAAGAGGGAGAAAAAAGATGAAGAAAGACACGGTACGTATGTGACTGATTTGAGACACATGGAGCTCAAACAATGAATTTACTGGAAAGCGATGCACCGCTATAAGTAGGGGATGATGAGTTCCAAATTTCCAGTCCTGAGTTTTGCTCTGCTTTTTTTAGCAAAGTTTTTTTTTTTGGCGAGAAACACAATATAAATTATAATAATGTCGTAAAGAAGTAACATTATACCAGCTCAGTGGACGAATGAATGTGAGCCAAGAGGGGAACTGAAATAACTCACATTTGCTCCCTTAAAACTGAAGGACTGTGTCTGTATGGAATGGTGGCATGCCAAATTCATTTCACATTCAGGAAGCGATCTTTGCAACATTTCTGCCCCAGAGACACTGGCCGACAGAACAACTAGGAATCACAAACTGAAGAACCCTATAAATTCCCAAAAGCCTTGCGAAATCTTAACTGAAGAAGTTTGGCTGAAACATTCGAGGGCGTCCTAGCCAGACAAAATGAATGGGGTCAGAGAGCTAACATCTGTGTCTTTTCAAACATTGCTATTTAGACAAAGTTGAAAATGTGGAGGAAAAAGGTATATAGAGGAAACAGGAACATCGTTCAAAGGCGTGACTAAATGCAGTGAATGTTTTACAGCACGGCAACCTTTATTTTAATGTATAATTTATCTGGTTCACTCCTGGCCATTTCTAAAGCACCAACTTAATAGATGTATACATTTTTTAAGTATTTCAAGCAAATTCTGCTCATTCTACTTTTGGCTGTGAATGTATTCAAATTAATCTCAAAATAATGCGTTTTAGCTGGTTGGAAATTGGAAACATTTGTTGGATAGTGATGTCTTCTGTAATTTTTATTGGGGTACATTGAATAGGAAGATTCTGGGAAAGCATACACCCAAGGTAAGTAAGTGCACCCATGAGTGTGTGTGCACATGAATGTGCAAGGGTTTATCTGTGTACAAACATGTGAAGGTATGCTTGTGTTTATGCAGTTGTGTGTCTGAGTGTTAACATGCACAAGGGGTGTTTGTGTATGTATATGTGTATGTGCTGGCATATTCGTGGCAGATTAAGGCAGGCTAATGTCAGGCATGCACTGAATGAAAGGGCCTGTGTGTGGATTTAGGAGCTACTTATGAGACCACACTGGCTCAATGGGTACTTGTTTTCCCTAGGCATATGCCCCCCCAGACACACACACACACACACACACACACACACACACACACACTTTCCACTGACTGGAGCCTTAAGTGATATGCCTGACAGTTAGACCTTTAGATATTCTAACAGAGGTCAAACTAATTAGTTTACTGCTACAGAATCCACAGCATCCCAAACAATTAACGCTGACTACTGTTGACTTAAACTGACTGTCCACCGTGAACAAAGAACATCAGACTTGGTATGGTAGAATGTAAACGGTTGGCCAGCTCATGCTTGCACTTCAACTATTCCGTTGATACACAAAATACAGGGAGGGAGTTAACTTGGGGTCTAGAAAAAAAGATGGTGCATTTAAGCCCATACTACTGAACTGTTATTCTTTGTCATGGGGTGACGGAGGTAATATTCACTCTGGTGTGAAGCTCCTTGCATTATCAGGTGCAGCCTTACAATGAAATGCAAGCCCAAACACTTTGACAGAATCCACACATCCAATACAACAACATTGGATGATTAATGATAACCACTGGTATGACCCTGAAATTTTCCACAAAGACTGGCATTCTAACTTGGGCTGCATCTGATATAGTGGACAATGGTAATCTTTCTCTTTCCTAGTATAGATAATTACAAGTAGTTACATTGACAATTTATTTTTGAATGTCACCAAAGATAAAAAATGTATAAAACATTTCATTATATTTCATATTCATCAAAAACTATTTGCCGGTGGGCATCTCTGATTTGGAATGGAGTTGAATTTAGGGTTTTATGGAAGTGAAATGGAATGCACCCCCCATTTTCTCACCCAAACTGGCATTATTTTTTGTTTGTGAAATTAATTCATGGTGGCACAATGAACTTCATGATATGTTTTTTTTTTGTTAATAGTGGAAAGAAACATGCCCGCTCACGGATAGCCATAGACTAGATATGTATGTTAGAGGGGGGTTGTGCAGCTTTTGAGGAGGAGCTTCTCTGAAAGGTCACCTCACAGCAGTGTGTCCGTAGACGGTATGCATGTGAGTCAGGAAAAGAGCTCTCATGTGTCCATATGAATCTATGTGTGTGTGTGTGTGTGTGTGTGTGTGTACGTGTG
The DNA here is from genome assembly GCA_900302585.1 of Regalecus glesne. NCBI lineage: Eukaryota > Metazoa > Chordata > Actinopteri > Lampriformes > Regalecidae > Regalecus > Regalecus glesne. The sequence continues at coordinate 31,043 of OMLC01102455.1, read as the reverse complement.
TGTGTGTGTGAGGGTTCTGATAAGCAGGCAGCTGGACCATAAGGCTAAAAAAAAGTCTTTCAAAAAAGGTTTGAACCTGATAGTGATAACACTTGCCATGGTGCCATGGAAACAAAGCCATCCCGGCACCTCCGAGAGAGCGAAATAGAACAGGGACATGGTTGAGCATAATGGTAGTGAGAGACGGGAGGATTGTGAGAAAACAAGATTGAGTTTAGTGAGAGAGCTCAGAGTGAACAAAGAAAGTATGCTACTTACTGAAGGGGAAAACAAAGGGAGCAAAAGAGAAACATTCTACTTGTCCATGGGAAAGACAGACGGAGGAAATAAAATGTGCAGGACAGAGAAAAGAAAACACGATGGCATCATTAATTTAACATTGCTTAAAAATAACAGTTTCAAAGGAAGATTAGTAACAGAAAATGTCCTGCAGCATATGCTAAGAGATTTCAATTCTCATTTCCTGCAATCAGTTATTAAACCCATTAACAGCTTGTATCACAGTGTAACAAAACTGTCGCCCCATTTACTGTCAATACTTTATTTTAACCACACACACACTAACAAAGAGTTACATTTTAATATACTGCAGTGAAGATCACAAGTGAGATTTGAAGCTTGGTGCAAAACATTATGATTTTAATGTGGTGACTATTGGCTGTGGTAGATTATTCTTATTAGTAGGATAGAATGGGTACAGAAATTATAGGATGAATTGCATTATCCATTTTATATCCATATGCATTGCATGCCAATTGGAATGATGCACCCAGTCATCTCGGATCAATTGTATTGTGTATTTGTACACAACTTCAGTACACCACTTGGAGCTGGATCTAAGGAACTAAGACCTTGAGTTTTCCTGCCCACCACATTCTCTCCATATTTCCCTTGCTAATTTGACTTTTAGATTCTTTTTTCTTCGAATGGAAGGATTTGGCTCTATATTTAGGGAGACCTGAACGCGACATATGGCTCACCAACACATTCTCTATCCTTCTGTATTTGCGTGGGGTTGTCCTCAGCTGAGGGCTGTGTTACATGCTTACACTGTATGGGCTGTAGTACCATGGTTTGCTGGGCATTGAAAGAGCTGTGCTAAATGCAGTCAGTTTATGGTTTTCTGTATATGTAAGTGGGTTGCTTCCAATGTAAGCAATGCCCTTGGAGCTGTGCTTTCTGATGACGTGTGGCCATAAATCTGGGGAACCATGGGACCAGCTCAGGTTTCACACCAAGGTCAAGGAAGGAGGGTGTTGCTATTTCATGGCTTATAATATAAACACTTAAAAGCTTTTGTGAATTCTGTCAGAAAACGAATGCTATAGACTCACTGAACTTGTTTTCATTTGATCAGACAGAGATGTCAGAGCCCTGGTATTTTCTTTCAGTAGCTATATCTGAAGGTCAGGATGAAATCTCATAGTATCCATCCAACCTATTTTAAACTATTTAGATTTTAGGGAGTTGAGCGGCTGTGGGGGAAGTACATGTATTGATAAATTTCACTATAGAGACCAGGGAGGGGCTTTGGCTGGGGAAGAGTTCAATATTGTTTTTGTTTTTCAACAATATCATATCAGGGCTGATATAATATGGATATAATATGGCACACATTCGGTCATCTAAATTAAGGATATAGAGCATCCATGACAATTTAATTTACTAAATTTCTCACAAATGGGGTCTGAAATATTTGAGGGTATATTGTTTGAAAACTAGCTTTAGTCTATATTATATTTAATTTCACTTAGCCAAATAATAAAATGTGATGAATGTCAGTTTTATTCTTAAATATTAGGCACATATTTGATAATGCGATTTATATGATGATGCAAGTGTCATGATTCAATATATTTTGATTATGATATTAAAAATGTTTGGATGTCTTGCAATATTGTAGAAAAACTTTGGAAAAGTGTCATCGAGAAAACACTTCAATTTGTATAAAATCAGAGCAATCACAACCATATGCAACGGATACCAACTAGCATGGGCTAGCTGGCAGCAATACATGGTAAAATCCTCACACCCCTAGACTCAAGAACGCTTCTAACCGCTGGGTTAGAAGTCTGGGCTTTTAGCTTAGTGGTTAGAGCATTCGTTTCCCATGTCGTTGGTGTGTTGTAGTGGACGAGGTGGCAGGTTTGGAGACTCTGGAGCGGCAGTGAAAACGACCTCGGCAACATATAGCTAGTATATCACTGGCTGCGCCTGCTGCTGTGATTAGGTGCAGCTCTGATGCAATACTATATCTGCCACATAGTGGCTGGAGATGTAAACAACACAATGAAGCGGTGCTGTTGCCATATGGAAGATAGTATTGTTGTACTCGAGTGTATCAACATTTTCATACACCTCTATTGTTAAAGAATAACCAAGCAACATTTTAGTGAGTTTTAGTTTTAGTGAGTACAGGTTAAAAAACCATGTGAAGGTTTAAACATGCCAGGATGGTCTTGTTGCTCTGTAATCTCAGCATAGCAAGATAAACACCTCAAATAATGAGATTAAAAATGGGTCAGTTTGATATAGCATTGATATAGCAAAAGACAGAACCAACACTAAAAGTTGTGAATAGCACTGGTTCTTTGGCACACTTGAATCAAACAGACCCTTTACCAATTCTATGTGCTGCAGCAGTGAATATCCTGCTATGCTTACATCACAGAATACAAATATTTGCCTGGTATGCTTTTTAACCTTTACATAGCTTTTAACCTGTAGCTGTCAGCAAACTCATTAAAACTGTCTAGGGTTTCATCACTCTTTAAACATGGTATATTTAGTTTCATGTTACACATATCAATGTCATGTGAAATTCCAATGGTTATCAAGAAAAATATCATTTTTCATATCTTCCAACACTTGGAAGGTAGGTTAGCTCAAAGGAGTTGGCTATTGTGTGGAAGTTGAGTCATGGCCTTGTGATTTGCAACAGCTGATTGAAGCCAGTCGGTTGGATACATTCCACTCAGGAATAATTGAATGCAGGGTGGTTAGTAATCACAATAAAGGAGGAAAGTAGCAATCACGTCAAGTGATAAAGGAAACATTCTGGTCGACAGCCGTCATATGTAGAAAAACAAAAGCCTTTGTCCTTGGCTCATAACGCTATTGCTGGGCTTATCAACCCTATAAATCTTTGTCATTGCATTCCAGATGGATTAAATTAAACTGAGTCGGTTCTCTGTTTTTCTGGCTAATCCATCATTGATTTATCGGGGTGTTTCATCATCACTCAGTGGCGAGCCTTGATACTGTCACAAGAACTGTGATTGAGAGCCCATTGTCCTGTGTCTCACATCCTGAGCATCTTCAATGTTTTTTTTCTCAACTCGCCTCATTTAAATTAATTGTGATGCAATTTTCAATTTCTATTAAATTGCCTGAGGAAAATGTCTGTCTCTGCAGTTGTAGAATTGCTTCTGAAATGCTTAACAACAGCTGCTGATGTACAGAGACTGCTGTGGTTCATATTACACATGGGGGCATAAGGACCCCCCCCTACTGTCACCAACAGAGAAACGTGAATAATTGTCCTATTGACAAGACATCTCAGATTTAAGATGTAAAAAATGCCTGGATATAATGCCAGGGATATGCCAGGGATATAATTTGGTCAGTAACATTGAATTAGCATGGCTGGTGTCTGAATGCGTCATGACTCCTTTATAATATGTGTAGTTTTTCAGCCCCCGGTGTTTCTATTTAAAGTGATCAAGCGATGGTATGCATCTTTGAGACACTATACATGAGAAATATCAATAAAGTTCCCCTCACCCCCATTACATGGGACTTAACATCCATCCATCCATTGTCAACCACTTGTCCGAAATCGGGTCGCAGGTGAACTGGAGCTTATCTTAGTCCTCGTTAGGCAAAAGGCAGGGATATATACTGTATTGGTCACCAGTTTATTACAGGGCAGAGCAGTTAGGGGAACAGTGTCTTGCTCAAGGGCACCTCGACACGCTTTTCTGCAGGTGCAGGGATCGAACCTGCAACCTTCTGATCACCAGATGACTGCTTTACCCGCTGAGCCATGCCGGGACATGTGCTTGTGTATTTATAAACAAAATATATTGGTAAATGGATTTATTCTATTTTATTGTCTATTATCACCAAATTCCCAGTCCAGACTTGTTGCCCTCAATTAGGTTTACTAAACTAAGCCACAATGCAATAAGATGATTCTAAACTACAATAATGTAATTATAATGTAATGTATTAATGACTTTCTTTATGACCTTAAAATAATTTGTTTCACATAAAACAATGTTGGTGGATCTTTCTACAAATGACCTCTGCATCATTGTCAAAATTAATATCATCCAGACAATTGTGGCTGTCCACCATCTCAATAACCTTTCCTTTAATGATTGAGTTACCATGGGTACCGGGATGGTTTTCCAAAGTCAACGCTAGTATTCAGTCTTTTTGCTGTCAAATGTCCGTAGACTTAGAATGGAAAGTACTCAAGCAATCTCAGCTGTCGCTCCAATGCGACTATCAACACGTTCTAATTTGAGCAGGTGTGCAGCAAAAACACTTGCATGCATGCACACATAAACACCCCTTATGGCCTAGCAATACCCTAGCAAGTCCTTAGCAACCCCATATAAGGGTGTTGTAACCACCTGGCAATACCCTTCCAAATACGAGCAGTCACCTGAAAACCGCATTCAACCACCTTGCCTCCACTTGGTAACACATTACCAGTAGCAACCACAGGCATTTATATATGCAGTCACCTATTGTAGCATCGCTGAAACATGACCCTTGACATGCAAAAAATCTCCCTCTTTGTAACATTTTAGAGGAAACTAGCAGATATGGACCTGAAAACACAACAGTAGTATTCAGTAAAAATCAGTTTAATTGGTCAAAGGTAGACAAAGGGTCAGAATACTGGAGAATCAGTCCATGTCTGGTAAGCAGGCAACAGGTTTGAAAACACACGCAGACCTAGTACTGGGGAATGCTGGATAGCTTGGGTGAACACTGCCACATCCTGGTGAGGAGCAATGGGAAAGGGGAGTGGTATACGTACTGTGGGCTAATTGGGAAGAACGAGCTGCAGGTGAGAGATGGGCTTGGAAACCAGGTGAGGGAAGTAGGGAGACTCAATGATTCACTTGGCTCTTTCTCTCACTCGCTGTCTATCTCTCTCTCAAAATTACCTCATAGCCCCTGTACCATCAAGCAACACCCGAGTGACCATGTATTTTTGTGGTTGCATTGCCTGTTAAGTTAAGCATATAGGATCACATCTAATTATATATTGGGGGATCCATTTTACATGTCATAATTAGTCCCCTCATGGGGGTGGACACAGATTTAGATGGAGCTTGGGGGATTACGGCTGGATGCCCTTCCTTACACCCCACAGTGGGTTTGAATCCGCTGCCTCTGGCTCATCAGTTCCCAAAGCCTGCGCTCTACCACTGTGATACCGCGGCGCCAATGTCTAATTATATGTTACCATCGGCATTATTGTTATTATTCTGTGCCAAACACATTTAGTGTGAAGTAAGAGGAAATCAGAAGGTTTTTTAGACTTTTAAACTCACTCTCCAATTTGATAACATCAGATTGACTCTCATTACTTGTCTATGGGATGGGGTGGGGGGCATAGTAATGGCTGTGCTGCTTTCCCAGCTGCTGTCTGCTGTCACATGGCTGTCAGCAGCACAGGCCTAAGAGTAAATAAACAAAGCCTGTCTCTCTTACACCCTCTCGCTCACTAACACACACTATCTCTCTGCCTCACTCTCTTATTCTCATTCTCCTCATAGCTTCCATACTTCGATTTACTTTCCCTCTCACGTGTGCTTTTTTCATTTTTTTTATAGCCATTCAAAAGCTTTACTATGTGGCCTGACTTTTAAAATCCACACAGAAAGCTTTAAGATCTTCATCTTCATTTAAAACAACCAACATAAACGTGCTCAGGGATGCCAAATCCCCGATTACAAATTATGGTCCAATTTACTACATTCTGCGCATTTCAATAGAGAAGGAATTGCTAAACTGCATATGCCATCATCAAAACTGATTGCTATGATTACAGGATATCCAAGATTTATATTTTTATTTTTTCCACTCGAAGGGCCATTTTAAGTCCGTGAAGGACAACCTAATATAGGCATGGTCTCACTTTAGAGAGGGCACTGGAAACCCAGTGTTGCTGTGACGCCTAGCAAAAATAACAGATAAAAAGTCATTTTATATTGAGAAAAGTACCATGTTGGTGTGTGGTATGATAAATGTAACAAGAGGATTAACAAGGGTGAAAATTATTGCCAATCTTTTATCCGTGCTAAAAACCCTATGAAATGAGGATATAACTATGCACAACCCAATAACAAGGTGCACAGTATCAGTGTGACTACTCTCGAGTTTATGGGAAGAGTATATGGGAAGCATAGGTCTATTACATAGGCCTACCTACTGTATGCCAATATAAAATAATTGATGTTGAACAGATTTTGCATAAGTTGAAATCTCAATAGATAGAGAATATGGTTTCAAGCATTAAGGTTCAACAAGACATTCACTCTGCAAGATAATTGTGTTTGTCAGCTCATTAGTCTATTACAGAAAGGTCCACAGGGATAAATACTCTTAAAAATAAAGGTAATTTGATACAGGTGAAAAAACACCACATTGAATGTAACAATCCCTCACAATCAGCTGTTGTGGAGGGTAAGAACTGTTTGCTAACTTTCTACAGTCAACATTTGTGGCAAATGAACAGCTGTTGTCAAGCGGGTGAGCCTACACAGGACAAAATATTTTGTTCTTGTTCTCCACTCAAAGAAATCAATAGATAATCTATGTTGTTGAACATGAGGCAAATACAAGTGTTACAGTCAACCATGCAGAATCCATGTTGGTGGCTGTTGTGTGGGATGTCGGTTCAAATGTGATACATACGCATGCTTGTAGATTACCAAACTACCTCCTGAGCTATGCTGACCCCCTTGTCATTAATTAGAACTCATAGCTGGAACTTATAGTTAAAGGTACATGAGTAGGATTTATTGGTTGGGGTTTGTTAACACAATATTCAAAGTTGCCCTCTCCTCCCCGACTCAACATCCCTAGAAGTGTACATCCCCTGACTACAGTTGCCAGAACACATCCCAGTTTACAGGCCAACTCTATGTCACTCTTCATTCCCATCCTCTCCTTTGGTGTTTACCAGTGGGTGAAAGCCAACCCCAGAATCACTTTCATTTTGAAATGAGCCTTGTCTGCTTGGCATTTCATCTTGCTACATTTGCGTTCTTTTGGCATTGTGTCCAACAATGTCATAGCCTCCTCTTAGATGTGTGCTTATGATCTTGATCTGGCACCTGGTAACTATGTTTTTTATAGAGTCCTGCTGCCCAGGGCTAACGCCTAGAAACATCCCCTAAGCAGCAAAATAAGAAGATACAGGCAAAGGGGAAGATCTCTGAAGATTCAGATACCACCACACATCTAGCAGGTCATAAGTAATGATTGGGAGGAACTATTTCTGTACGAGTCTATATGTTGATTTGTTAAGGAAAATCACACCTGTTATACATTTATATGTGACATCTGGATTTTAGTTAAAATATGATGCAGGACTCATGGATCTTGGGATATTTATTTGTTGAAGAACATCCTCACTATCCTCTAAGAAGTTTGTATTGCTCAGTATAAAAGGTGGTAAGTAGCTGTCTGGAGGGGATCCTATGCCATCTCTTTACATTAACAATATGCTGTTTACCTGTACAGTGGGGAATATAAGTATTTCACCCCCTCCTCATTTTGTGAATTCACCCCCTTACAATGCAATGAACTGTCTATATTTTTCATGGTAGGTTCATCTTAAGTGAGAGACAATTAAAAAAGTTCTCACAATATCACAGTATATGCATTTTAAACATTTATTTGTGTTTTATTGAGGAAAATAAATATTTCACCTCCTACAAACCACCAAGAATTCTGGCTCCCACAGACCCGTTATGTAACCAGGAAGCACACAGATTATTCCTCTAACTTAATTAGTACTCTGAATTAACTGTATAAAAGATACCTGTCCACAGAATCAATCAATTCATCAGATTCCAACCTCTCCACTATGGGTGAGACCAAAGAATTGTCTAAGGACATCAGGGGCAAAATTGTAGTCCTGCACAAGACTGGAACGGGGAACAAAACCATTGGCAAGCAGCTTGGTGAGAAGGAGCCAACTGTTGGTGTGATAATTAGAAAATGGAAGAAATACGAATTGACCATCGATCTCCCTTGGTATAGGGCACCACACATGATCTCACCTCCAAGAGTGAACCTGATCATGAGAAAGGTGAGGGAACAACCCAGAACTACATGCCAGGAGCTTGTTGATGATCTCAAGGCAGCTGGGCCCACAGTCACCAAGATAGGCATTAGTAATACACCATGCTGTTGTGGATTGAAATCTTGTCGTGCCCGCAGGTCCCCCTGCTCAAGAAGGCACATGTCCAAGCCTGTTTGAAGTTTGCCACTGAGCACCTGGATTATTCAGAGGAGGCTCGGGAGAAAGTGCTGTGGTCAGATGAGACTAAAATCGAGCTGTTTGGCATCACCTCAACTTGCCGTGTTTGGAGGGAGAAAAAAAGCTGACTTGGACCTCAAGAACACCATCCCCATCATCATGCATGCATGGCAGTGGAAACATGCTTTGGGGCTGTTTCTCTGCTAAGGGTACAGGATGACCCCATCGAATCGAGGTGAAGATGAATGGGGCTATATAACCTTGGAAATCTTGGGCGAGATCCTCCTTCCCCCAGCCAGGACACTGAAAATGGGTCGTGGATGGGTGTTCCAGCATGACAATGACCCAAAACATATGGCTAGGGCAACAAAGGAGGGGCTCAGGAAGAAGCACATTAAGGTCATGGAGTGACCTAGTCAGTCTCCAGACCTTAATCTTATAGATAATCTGTGGAGGGAGCTGAAGCCTCGAATTGCCAAGTGACAACCTAAAAACCTTAAGGATTTGGAGAGGATCTGCAAAGAGGAGTGAGCCAAAATCCCTCCTTGGATCTGCACAAACTCTGTGTCCAACTACAAAAAAAGTTTGACCGCTGTGCTTGCCAACAAGGGTTTCTACACCAAGTACTGAGTGAAATACTTATTTTCATCAATAAAACAATGGTTTAAAGTTCATATACTGGGATTTTCTGGGATTTAAAAAAAATATTCTGTCTCGCACTGTTAAGATTAACCTACCACGAAAAGTTTAGACGTTCATTTATTTGTAAGGGGGCAAACTAACAAAATCAGCAGGGGGTGAAATGCCTATTTTCCCCACTGTATGCCTCTCTCTCACCTCTACTGCAAAAGGCTCAAAGAGACCTTTGACTGGGCCATTGAAGAATGGTACGACCCATCTGTGGGGGACAGTAGTAAGGGACTGCCCGTAATACCTAGTGGTGATTCCTACATTTCACAGGTATCATAATCTTGATTGAAGAGGTCACGGAATGAGAGGTCCATTCAATGTCATGATTAGTCCCCATGTTGTCGGTTGGACATGTAAATAGATGGAGCATGGGGGATTTAGGCTGGATGTGGTAATGCCTCATGGTGGGTTTGAACCCGCAACATCTGGCTCATCATTTCCCAAACCACATGCTCTACCACTGAGCTACCAAAATCCCTCATTGAAAATGTCATTGAGCACAGTCCCAAAATCACACTTGTCATTAGCATAAATCAAACACACTTCATACTAATGGACAATAGACAACTCAAATGACAGTTGCTTGCATGGCCTATCACTGATGAATATGCAAAGTAGATGTAAGTATGGTGTTGTTACACTGGTGCCAACTTTGTACTGTTGCTTAAATCTTGTAGCCTGTTTTCCCCCATAAATGGCAGCAAGAAATCCAAACCTGTACTGGAATCATTCTCTTACTCTGAGATATCCGAGTATGTGCACATGTTGGCAATGTCTACATATGAGTATTGGTGTGCATTCATCATGGATACCACAGTGTTTCCCTATCAAAAGATAACTTGCCAGACTTGGCTCCTCTTCTCCTCGCGTAGTCGCGCTTGTTATTTGTTACAAATCAATTTTAATTTCAAGCTCATCCTTGGAACTGTCAGTTGGTCTGCAGACTTTAGTAACATCTGAGATTGCATCGACAGATATCACGAGCTCTCATTCAGATTGCATCAAAATTACATTATCACATGGGGGTTTTTTTTAACCAGAGGGAAAGAGATGATCTGATTCACATCCAGATGGTTGAGTGGGGATGAATAATGGAATTGGACTGGACTTCTCATTTCTCCTTAAATGGTAAAGTGTGGTCTTTGCACACAAGTATATGTGCTCCACACTTCATGCAGCTTCGCTCGGCTCTGTGTGCTAGATCAGTAACAGACTGGAGAGATTTTATGGCCTCATTTTGAGTGCATGAGAGGAAAACCTAATAAAATATGTTATCTATGGAGATGAGAACACAGATTCCCAAGTCGCACAGAGTCCCAGACACATTTAAACTATAATGTACTCTACCTGTTGCATCAATTGTTAATACTGCAACACTTAATAAGGTTGCTGTCTTGTAAAATGTACATCATGATCCGTGTCTTGGACAATCAGTTCAGGAATAAGGGAAATGGTTAGATTATGAATGATGGTATGATGTTCCATCATCGAGAATCTCTCTCTCTCTCTCTCTCTCTCTCTCTCTCTCTCTCTCTCTCTCTTTCTCTCATTGTCCATGAATCCAGGACTGTCGCATGATTTTATTTCAGTGTTTCATTCTTTTTGGAAGGATGGACCATTGCAGTTACCACTAATGATGAAACAAGGGGCCTGTTAACATATTGTCAAATAAAGTCAAACTTTATTTGAAAGTCCAGCGTTCACAGCCTTAAGCAAAGTAATAAACGCGCTTCACAACAAATTCTCCACTCAGTCAATATACGAGCAACTTATGTTTGTTGGAGTTGGCAACCCTTAATCACCATTAATGCAATTTGGAGTCCAGAGTGGGGACTTACTGGCTGACGCCTGGGGCCGTGGTCGCCCGACGCACCTCCCTTGGAGGCGTCCAAGGCGCAGCAGCGCTCCGACCGCAGATCTCCCCAGGCCAGGCGCGCAGGGACGGAGGAGTCCCCGAGGTGCAGAGCGCTGAGCACCAGGCATTCCTGCCTCTGTTTGAGTAACTCCAGCTCACAGAGGCCGGCCAAACTCGCCTCCAGCCGCTCCTTATTCCGACTGCGCTCCGCTTTCATCGGTGAAGAGAACGCACGGAACATGTCTTCAAAATCCTCTTTGCGTTCTCCTCCAGTTCTTGCAAGTGACAGTCGGTGACCCCCGCTTTCTTCTTCACCACGAGAGGTGGCTTAAACCGTCCGTGTGGTGAGAGGACGGCGTGGGTCTCGTTTTATTGTTCTACCGGTACCAGACAGCAGCGTTGTCGAGTCTTCATCTGCGAAACCTAACACGAACACCGTGGGAGCCATACCCCGAGTGTCCTGCGCAGCACTCCTCTTTTCCTCGCAGCTCTCTCTCTCTCTCTCTCTCTCTCTCTCTCTCGTTCTCGCTCTCTCTCTGTCTGTCTGTCTGTCTGTCTGTCTCTCTTCCTCTGTCTGTCTGTCTGTCTCTCTTTCTCTCCCTCTCTTCCCCCCCCTCTGCTCGCTCTTTTTCTCGGGTCTATTGGTCACCCGGATCCAAACTAGTTCATATTAATGAGACGCCTCCCCTGACTCGTTGCAAGACCGATAACGGGGCGTCTTGGGGGTGATTCAAAAGTCTGTCAGGCGAAGTGCATGGCAAAAGAATGCCTGACCAATCACCTGGTGCAAAGTGCTGAGGTGTAAATACACATTTAAATACACTCGATCGATAGACGCGTTTCCCGGGCCCAGATCAGCAGCAGTTTAACGCGCCCCCTGGTGGGTTGTAGTGAGTGATGATTAACTAACTACATGTAGCAATCGTCAGACCAGAGGAAGACAGAGTTCTACTCAGAAGTTTTTGAAAAGAGAAAAGAATAAAGTAAGTGCAATGACCTAAAATGACATTAAAAACGAGATCTAATAGTAGTGTTCAGCCATGGGCCATGCAGAGACTTGCATGCTTTCTTTCCAAACTCCACACCGGCTGGTCTCAATGAATAAATAGTCCTATCATATCTAGTGGGACGTGTACTAACCAGTAGACTCAGCGAGTGAGATGTTGGGCTGGAGTGAGTGAGAGAGTGGTCTGTTTTACGCGTAACGATTAGTCCCCACCTTGTGGGGTGGATACCGATTTAGATGAGTTTGGGGGATTAAGGTGGGAATGCCATTCCTGATGCCCTGTGGTGGGTTTGAACCTGCAGTCTCTGGCTCATCAGTCTCCGATGCACATACTCGACCACTGAGCTACTTCAGCTACTTCAGCCCCCTCACTCCATCAAACTTGTGTGGTTTGATATGAATTCCAGAAGTGCAAGATTCTTCTTATCAAGCTAGAGAGGACCCTTTGCTTCTTATCAACAAAATAATCATTGCTAATAATAGCGCTAATAATCCTTAGGACCATTTGCAATGTTACTGACTTTTTAAAATTTGCCCACACTTTTAGTGGAAGGCATTATTGCAGAAGATGGTGGATAAAAATGCAGCCAATGCTGTTCTGCCACTTATGACAGTAAATACTACTCAGAAGATAAATTGTAAACTCATATTACCACTGGTTTGTAGTTCAGTTGTAAAAGAAATGGAATCGTATTGCTGTGGGGAAATTAATGACATGGCTGCTCCTACACATGTTTTATCAGTTGACTAACAAATAGTGACCATGCAGGGAGTTGACTTAGAAATTAGTTGAAAAACAGACCTCACATTTCATTTGTTTGTAGTCTTTTATTTTTTCCTTCATTTTCAACCTACAGGCTTTAGTGTAGCCACATCAGCGTAGTCTTTTAAAGTATTTTTTCCTCCCCTAAAGCCACCGCCAGCGTGGTTTCAGGCCTTACACTCTGGATATGCTGGAGCAAAACACAACATATACACAATAATATCTGTACAAGTGAGTCAAATCTGAATTTGTAGATCGAAATATACAATGCTACACAACCAAGTGGTTTGGAATAATGGCAAAAATAAAATATTTGTGTGTGTCTGTGTATGTGTGTGTCTGGTTCTGGAGTGAATATTAACAGTTCATGCTGAGAGGGAATTCTTTGTGCTGTCATGGTGGTATGACAAAAAGTAATTCTTCCAAACCCATTTCATATATGTTCTTATGAGAGGTATGTTTAACTTGTCATGGTTTGTCCCAATATTGAGAGGTTGACGCAGACTTAGATAGAATTTAGGGGATTAAGGCCAGATGTCCTTCTTGACACCCTCCAGTGGGTTTGAACCCGCAGCCTCTGGCTTGTCAATTCCCAAAGTATACGCCCTACCACTGAGCTACTATGACCCTCTTATAAATGTTCTTATGAATGCTGATTGAGATGTTTATTTTAAGCAGAAAATTAGTAAATTTTGATTACTGTTGAACTCTGTTCTTTTGAGCATCTATAAAAGATTTGTCACCGCATTTTGCACGTCTGACGCCATTACCTCCAAATTCACACTGCGAACAAGGTTCTAAATTTTCAACTGCATTTAACTGTAATGATAAATCCTTAGTTTTGGGGTCATCTGTATTTGCTATACACCCATGCATTAAAAAAAATAATTTATTAACAAAGATAAATTGATACCTACTTATCAATAGCAATTATAGGAGAGCCATGCAATCTATAAAGAGGAGCCACTTTTCAAGTATTCACGTATGCAGTAGTTGTATACAGATCTTTCACTCTTTTTGAAAAAAAAATCCTCATCTCAGCAACGGATGAAATTTGAACCTGTTGTAGTTTAAAAATGGCATTGAAGGAAAACAGGATAATCTAGTAGCACCATAAAAGCCTCTGATCCTCTGGTTTAGACCAAGGCTTGGAGGTCATAGTGTAGTGCCCACATGGACAATGTCAAAATAGTTATGAACGTGTGTTATTATACTGCACATCATAATGTGCATATATCATCATCTTCCTTTTATTTTCATCTTTGCACACATACTGAACCTATGCTCATGTCCAAGCAGGAGACATTTCGATTTCTCAACCAGTGGTCCTCTTGTTTCCTAAGTTACATGAGTTTTTTTTTGTCACCATGTGAATTTTAGAGCCTGTGACAGGAGGCAGTACTAGAAAACAAGCTAAAAATTATTCAGTCAGAGACATAAGTTTGGCAGATGTATTCAGACGGCCTCAAATCAGTATCCGCTTGCACTGTCATCTAGCAACTCATGACGGCATCCCATGGCCAATGCTTTTTCATTGTCTTTTTTTGTTGTCTACCCCCTCACCCAAAACCCCCACCCACACACAAATAAGTGACTTTTCTCTTTTTTTTCCAGCGTCAAGCAAGTTTAAAACAGGAAAGTTCAGTCTTTGATTACATGATCGGAGTATGAGCAGGTCTTTGTAAAGTCAGCCTCCTGCCCCTATAAGTGGCATGCAATCACCACACCAGAAAACGTTAGCACATAGCACTCATCGCTAACAAAGAAATCTGTCTTCGACACAACCCATATAGATAGCATCAGTATTTTGGAGAAAACATGTTTCTAAAAAAGTCAGTGCCTCAAGAACTGTGCAAAATTGCTGTTTTTTTTCAACTAACACCCAAGCTTGTTGACCTGTTAAGATCTATTTTCAATGGTTCAACTCATTTCCTGTGACATAAAACATGCGTGACACATAAGCAACTGGTGTAAACTGCACTGTTGGTGCTGAAATTATATATTTTTTAAATGTCCGATTGGTGATACGGGACTTCTGCAGGACAAAGACAACATGCCATTCCGCTGATCCTGGTCGGTAAAAGTACAATTTGTAAAAGTTAGTCGGCATCCCTAAAACTAGAAAGTAAAGCCAGAACTTTGAATGACATTATCAACAACACTGGGGTTACGTCATTGACAGGCAATGGCAAGCTGTCTGGGACACAGACTGAGGTTATCTGATCCAGATGTAGACCTATTTTCTGGCCCACAGTATTCTCAACATTGCAATGCAGTAAAGCTTGTTTGGGTGTAAATGCTAAAACACAGTGTGTAATTTCACAAGGCTGCTAAACAACATCTTTCTCAGATTTCTTTTCCCTCACATTTTACGACAGACAGGATTTTAGCTGTTACAAAACAGAGCATACGTTAACAATAATCAGAAGAACAAATGGCAGAAGGATAAGAAACATTCGAGTTGATTGTATCTGTTATTTACTTTGGGGCCAAACTGCTGGCCAACAGTACAGTCAACTCAACATACAACATGCTTTACACACACACTTGACAGCCACACATGAATTGATACAACACAGCAGTGGCTTAAATGAGGGTAGAGAATGCATCCAAAATAGGATAAAGATGTGACATGAGTCTAAACACTTTTAACACGGGAACAATATTGTGGTTGGCTGCAAACAAACCATTTCTTTTTTTCCCTTGGCAACACATTAGGAAACCTACATACTGCACCATACATTCTCACTGCTGCAAATCAAGTTTTCCTCATCAACATGTTACTAAAACCCAAAGGGCAGAGCGACGCTCTGGCCACATAAGTTATTACATAGCATAGAAAACATAAAGATATAATACAACATAGAAACACAAAATAATGGCATCAGCTTTCGGGGAGACCAGCCCCAATTTGCCAAATATGCCTGGTAAAAAGTAGCCCTGACTGCCATGTACCTCTTGAAAATACCATTTTACATGAAATACTTGATAGCACGCATCCACGCACGCACGCATGCATACACACACACACACACACCCCTACATGTCCTCCTATACAATCGCTCCTTATGGTCCTATTCTACAAATCATGAGTTGAAATACTGTAAGTTGATTGTGGATTGGCTACAGTCTTTTAAGCATCGATTCCCTTTTGAAGGTAGGAAAACAAAATTATTTGACTGCAGTTCTTCAAAGATCCATAAAGGTGCTCCTGAAATGTATTCTCCTACCATCTGTTTAAATAATTATCTCTATTATTTTACTCTCTAGGGAATTAATACGCATATTGTTCCAATATAGATTTATTTAGAAAATAAATACTTTAAAAGTAATACACTGCATGCTAGATTCAGTTATTTAATCTTTGACACTGTATGTGGCAAAATAATATTAATAATAATAATAATAATAAAAATCTTTTCAGTAAAACATTCTCTGAGGGGTGTGAAGATGAGACAGGTAGAAGAACATGACAGGGATGCAGCCAAAGGCAAGCCCTGCCAAGGATTTTCTTTTTTCTGGATTGACTGAGCACCCATGTCCAGTGGTTGTGCATCTTAACAGAGAAAGGCCTTTTCCCGCTCTCCACAAATAAATTCCCATCCTCTATTTTCACATGCTCTGCCTTTAAATGGCCATTTGCTTGCTGCTGGTCCCTGGGCTGGAGAAGAGGGGCTAAATATTGCACGTCATGCCTTTGTCTCGTGATTATTGATCAGTGGTACTGATTTCTGTCTTCCTCTTTATCAGAGTTGTAGTCCCTGAGGCTTACGCCTTTCTGGATGTTTAGTAGGGAGTCCTTCATCTGGGGGAACAACAGTGGGGAAAAATGGGTTAGATATGGTGCAGTGTGACAGTTTCAGATGTCAGCTTCTTAAATAGCATGACTAACATTCCTGTGTGAAGGAAACTGTGTATGCTAGTAGAGTTTCTCTGACAGCCTCACTGACTATATTTATACTACAAGAAATTTCTGATGATTATACAATCTAAATTGGCAAGTTTATCTGAGTGAATATAGGTACGTTATTCCATCTGCCAGCTTAAGGAATGAAGTAAATGATAGCTATTGAAAATAAAATGTCACCTTACCTCTGACATTTATTATTGGATTAATTTTGTCAGGCTGCTGGTTTACATCATAGGCATAGAGGAGCAATATTAGGCACACAATGGCCAATAAAAGAAGTAAACACCCATGTCAAGTATTTAGCCACCACCTGCCTCCCGATCAGGTTCAGTACATAACAAGTATCCTGGATTTCTGTTAGAGGAATTATTAACTATCCCTGTGAAACCACATTAAATATCACGAGGTCAGCCCAGTTCTCTTTGAGATATATCTGGAAATTGTCCATCGAGAATCAATTTTGGCTGGCAGCTGGCAGCTGGACCAATCAGCAAAATATAGGACATGGTTTAGCTAATGATGAAAATTACTGTGCTAAGACATGTTGGCGTCAATGTTACCAAAGAAGTAATTCTATTGTTTTGATCATTCTAAGACATTTAGACATAGAGAAAGAATCACATGCAGACATAATAACATGCTATATCAATTGACCTGCCAGTAGTAGTGGTGTTTACTCGAAGACTAGTGCAGGAACTCCTTATTTTTACATCATTATGCCCTGGGATCAACATTAGATTTGGATAACAGTACAAGTTGAGTTAAGATGAGGTGAAATACCGAACAAGTAGGGAGTCACAATAAATGTATATGCAAAGTTGGTGCTCAGATTCTACGCCATTAGTTTATGACTCTAACAGACTGAAGGCTGGTCCAGTTGTTTGCTAGTACTCTTTTGCTAGTACGGTCCCTGCCTGTAGGTTCACAAGCCAGTGCTGTCCATTATTATCTATTGTAGCTACCTGTTTGTCACAGTGAGAATGTAAAGCACATTGAGGCTATAATTGTTATTTAGGGCTGGCCCTGGATAAGCGGTTCATGATGGATGGATGGATTATCTTCATGATTTACATCATTTTCCTGCTCGTCATATTGTTCAATAGCTACATATGCCAAATATGTAAAGTAAGATTTTGGAAGGCACCCTTCTAATCTATACTTACTTTACTAGATCATGTTTGCAATCACTCATGATCGTATCGAATATAGGAGGATGAGGATTGTTATTATTAGTGGTTATTTAGCTCATCCTGAAAAACGTTGTGCTGACAACAGACATATTAAGATGCCAGTGATGCCAAGATTTGGTTTTCTGCATGCTTTGCACTCATTTATTTAAAGGAAAGATACATTCTTTGCTTTGTCTACCTTTAACTGGATCTGTGGTCTCACCTCATCCAATAGCAGCACAGATGACTGGATGATTTCCTTCCACTTCTGCAGCTCACCATCATGATAACGCTGCTGTGACTCTAACAGTTGTGCCCACTCCAGCTGTGTCTGTGGAAGTTTGCTAGAAGAGACACATATTTATTTGAAAACATGAACGTATACAATCTCTCTCTTTCTCTCTCTCTCTCACATATGCACTCATCCATGCACTCATCTCTCACTTTACTTTGCAGTTGATTAAGGTTTGACAGCTTATCAATTAATTTAGCCTTAGAATGTTCTAGATTTCTCTCTCAACTACTTTCTAGATGTCCAAATTGTTCTCTTTTGTTAGACCACATAGCACACACGCCTCTCTACCTGTCTTGCGGCTGCAATCCCTGCCAGGAGGTCAGACTCTGAGCTGTGTACTCCAGCATCCAGAGCTTGTAGAACAACATCATGTTGAGAAATACCAGAAGCACCAGGCTTTGTGTTGAGATAGAAAATGAAATAGAAAGTGGGAGATAGGAGGAGGGGGGGTCAGAAACCAACAAAGTCTGACTATGCATTGAAGTCACAATCGGTAGTATGTCACCTATATCAGTGCTATATATTGGGGCGAATAAAGTTGTAACAAAACATCTTAACAAGGCTGGTAAAATGAATACATTGAATACCTTATACAAATCCTGTGGGATGCATTTGAGGACAAGAGGAGGGAAAGAAAGAAAAAGATAGGAGATTACAACATCAAGTCAGAGGGACAAAGAGGTACACCCCAATAGTGTTACTTTTTACAATCCACAGAGTGAGTAGAGGAATGTATTAAAAAAATGAAGGTTTGTGAATTTCAATGAGGTTAGATGTGTTTTGATGATTTGCAGATGCATACAACCATGGGGTGACAGAAAAATTGATAAATGGATGGAATGCTATGACGACATATGACCAAAGTATAACTTGCCAAAACTTATTTTTCTCTCGCATATTTCAGAGCAACTGATATGATTTAATAAAAATGTTAAATTTAAGGTGTGTGAATGTAGAATGAGTTCGAATGATTCATTTGTAATTGATGAGTACATCTGCTGCCATTCATCAATAACTCAATTGTAAAGGGCAGGAGTTTTCCCTCTGACTCTTAATCATCACAGTAATGTGGCTCCAAAGAAAATCTCCTTGGCAAGAATCCACAGAGATGATGAGGATGATGAGCAGTAACTTACACAAGGCTGATGAGGAGCAGCAGCTTAGAGACGTTGTAGAGCGCCAGACCTCCCGGGGCATGCTCAGGAATGTGCCTGGTCTGTGTGGAACCTAGACAAGGATATGACACCGTCTTCCATCAATGCCTTATTAGGTACTCCCTTTTCAAAGGCCTACCAAGGGTCAAAGGGTCCAATTATGTTACTTGCAGTTTGAAAAATAACATTACAATGAGATGTTCATCCATCATAAGAGATATCCTGGTCACTGAAAAATGGACTTTGATCAAACTTGCAGGAAATAATGAATCTTAACACTGCTTTCCAGCACTTTTGAAATAACAGTGATTAGCCCAGGTAGAGCCACCACCTTTTTTCTTTGTTTCTTCATCTATGCGTCACTTGCATAATTCTGCATATTTACAAGGAATGGGCTGCACAGGTTCTTTTAAAAAGTGAAGCCAAAAAATCCCTAGTGCTTTCTAGATGTTGTTTCCATACAGCTTTAAACTTTACCCATATGGATGAAAGTGAACAGGGCATGGGCTAAATGGAAAAACAAAACAAAATTTAGTTTAGTACGTTTTTCACATTAACATTAACATTAACATTTTCCCCTCAGTGTGTTCTGTCATTTCAACAGAGCCATATTAGGGACATGGTGAGAAAAAAAATATGAGGCAGTTTTAAGTTCCCTCACAAAACTTTTGTGCTCTTGCAAACATCTCTCAAATATTTAACTTTCAGATACTTGCACTTTATAGAATCAATTTGATGATATAAAAAAATACATGGTGTGGTCATTCACAGGCATCTCGGTGCAACATGATTGGACATGAGGCAGACATCAGACACACTGCTACACGCTCTGTCTCTGCTATGCAGACTGGTGCCAATTTTCATATGCTGCACAGTTGCAAGCAAGATGCAGGCATGCAAAATGGCAATATTTTGGCATAAAAATGGTCAGGAATAGGGGAAGGGGAAGAAGAGGGTTTGGAACCCGTTTCTTCCCTTTTGCTCATACTGACGCATCCTTTACTCAAACCAGTTCCCCTGTGTGGTATGATTGTACTGCGGTTTGACTTTTTCTTATTCCGGATAATATTACCAGAAACCATTACTTTCACATAAATCAGTCCTCACAACCCATCACAAAGTAATGTCATCTGAAACTGATTTTGCTCAATGCTCATTCACTAAATAACAAAAGCCTCATTCTGAATGAATATATAAATGACAGTAACCTAGATTTCCTCTGCCTTATTGAAACCTAGCATAAACCCACAAATGTTTTGCCGCTAAACCAGACCACACCCCTACTGGATTCACATGCATTGATAAACCCTGTCTGGAGGGGTGGGGAGATGGTTTTGCTGCTGTTAAAACGTTAAAGCAACCTAATGATCAGTTCTATCTCTTATTGTAAGTTTCAGTTAAATGAAATTTGCTGCAAATATCCACCCTGCAGTCCAGTTTGTGTAGACCACTGCCATTAGAATTGTTCATTTGCGGATTTCTGTATATTCTGAGTTTTTTTTTTTGGGGGGGGGTGTTAAACTCTTGCCTCCTGTTAGCTGACCTGCCACATGTTTGATGTGATGAATGACTTCCTCCTCATCTTCTGGAGTGGTGATGGGGCTTAAGACCTCGTCCATGTGACCTGACGACCTCAAATGTGCGAGTTGTCGTTTCCTCCTTCGCATGATGCCCGTTCTCACTGCCTTGGTCTTTGGGGATTGGTTGCGGAGCTCTGTGAGAACTACCTCCACCTTGCTGAGCTCCAACTCTGTTAGGAGAAGCCATAGAAAGCAAAGGGGTTGAGAGGTTGAAATAACTTCAGCGGAAGGCCCTTTTTTGCTACAGATATCTGTGTACATTATACTGAGAGCACCACATTCTCACAAATGTGAGAGAGTTTACCTTAATGCTCTCTTGTTGGAAGTCTTAGACTAAGCCTGCTAATTTGGAAGACTAAAATGGGGACTAGAAGACTCGAGATAATTAAAAATTCAAATCATGTTATCAATTAATATTGGAGTAGTTCAATATCCAGTCAATAACTTTCTTTACTTTTTGGAATTGGTATGATAGTAATCAGGATCCTGTTGACACATTTCTTGAATGAAATTCAAGAATTTCACTGAATGAAATTGCAGAAGACCTCTGCAAGTTCAGATTTAGGTAACATGTGGGCTAAGTTCAGGGTTAAGGTTATTAAAGGTAATTTACAATTTCTATGATTAGTATCGTTGCCCTCGATGTTCTGTGTCATATCACTTCAAACATCCCAAGTACAGCACTAACCTAAGTGTCTAAAGTACTCGTCCAGGCCACTCCAGAAGTTTCTTTCAATGAAGCCCTTGACCAGCCCCCAGGGCTGCTTCCTGTAGCGTAATTCTGTTGATACCCTGACAGACACATTGAAGCAAGTATATGACCACAGATGAAAATATAGTTACAATCACACACATGCTCAAAAGATAAATACACAACACAGAAGCATAGCAAACATGAATAGTATGACATCCTTCAAATGATATGGTTTTGCCCCACACTCATCCAATTTAAAATGACTCATCACATTGTGAGAACTTAAACTCTTTTTTTCTGAGCATGGTCACCAGTGTTGGAATTGAGAACATTCCTTCAACAAAGCTAATGGTGCCTCCTTTTGAGCCCAGTTCAATATTAGCTCTTCTTGTTATGCTGGCTGGAAAGACGCTTGAGATTATTAAGTCTATGACCACTAATGAAATAGACTAGCAACATGTCCTTAGCTATAGGAACATTTTTAGGAGTTACATTCTTTAAACTTTATTTATGGGGTGGCATAGCTAAGGAGGCAGGGTGGTCAACCAGGAATCAGAATATTGATGATTTAGGCCCCAGTTCCCCCAGAAAGCATGTGTCAAAGTGTCCTTGACACTGAACCCCAAGCTAGTCATAAATGCCTTTTACCCAATGAACACATGGGTAGGCTCCATCATTACCCTATGACCGTGCTTTGGAAAAGCAGTTGACAATGGATGGATGATTGCCTCCGTAACTGGATGGGATTAAGTCCTACCAAACAGAAACCTGTCCTTTTGATGCGTAACTTTTTTTCAACCCTCCCACTTTTATCACACAAAACTACAAATATGAAGCTAAATAAGGGGCGCCATAGCTCAGTGGGTAGAGCGGTCGTCTAGTAATCGGAAGGTTGTAGGATCGATCCCCGGTCCTGCATACAGCATGTCGAGGTGTCCTTGAGCAAGACACCCAACTCTTAACTGCTCCCCGAGCGCCATATGTTGGCAGCTCACTGCTCCTATACAATAGGTTGGGTCAAAAATGCAGAGAAATCCAAATTGCCCCTTGCGGGACTGAAAAGGGAATCTTAAAAAAAAAAAAAGTCATGTATATTCATAAAGCACAAGACAGTAAGAAAATATCCATTACCTGAGACGACACTTGTTCTTGGCCACCCTGGTGAGCATGTAACGGTTGAGTGTGTAGAAGTAGTCATGGTAGGGCACATCATGTGCTATCACTTCTGCATCAATGATGTAGCATTCGTTCTCCTGGCTAGCCTTGTACAATGTCTAAATAAGCAACATGACAGTCAGATATGATTTTCAACAGAAAACGATCAATTCAGGGATTTCATATCTTTGTTGTCAAACCTGTTAAATGGCCCAAAGACCATTTACAACATGTAGACACCAACCTGTGTTTCTGTAACTGTGGCTGTTTTTGGGGCCAAGGGATTAGTCAGGGAAATAGTATACATCATTTCCCTGGTTTGGTTACCGTCTGGCTCTTTCCTCCATGGATGATACACCACATCTGCAGGAACAAACAACAGTCACAAAGTAACAGGAGCAAGTCAGGACTAGACCAATTCACCCACTAGATCAACCTGGACAGACAAGAGATGATCCTACTTATGTCCTGTATTGAGTTTACCTGAGAACCTCCTCTGCTCCAGAAAGTCCCTCATGAACTGAGACTCAGTGAATAAGATGTCATACATCTTATCTACACTGAATTTGTAGATCTCATTGATATATTGTCTTCCATTCAGGTC
>OMLC01102445.1:9490-22719 GCA_900302585.1 Regalecus glesne | reverse complement strand
AGAAGTGTGTATAAATACACATATGTATAAAATAAAAAAATATAAACCAAATAAAACCATAAAAAACATATAAACACACACGCATATATCCAAACACATAAAGGTATAACAGAATTAGGCAAAAAAAAGGTAAAGCTGAGAGAAGAATGAATCGATCAAGTATGAAAAGCAATAATGGTGCATATACGATCGGTAATGTAAGATAGTACACAGGTGGTAATTAGATTGTAAAGATAGTAAACCCAACTAACCTCTGATGAGGGGCATCCTTGAGGAGTGGGCTCTGAGGGCTGGTGGCAATGTTGGCCAGCTCAGTAAGCCAATTGGTGTTGGGGGAAGAGCTGAGCTCCTGGTGAGACACTCCAGCTTCCACCGGGAACAAGTCAGAAGACCTCTGGTCCTCCTCCACCTCCTGCAGCTCCGGCATGTCATCTGGGGAAGGGATGGGAGGAAGGTAGGGGGCATTGGAGGTTTGAAAATGTGTGAAAATCTTGCCTACTTGACTATGGGGTTAAACACATGTTGACATATTAAAGGTCATAGGGTACCATAGTCCATGTTGCAGCCAGGTGAAGAGGGGAGCTCTTCATTACACTTGAGCGGATCAAAGGTGTCGTCCATCCCTGTGTTGTCCCGCTGCTTCTTTGCGTTTTTTGCAGGCTCTAGATCAGTTTGTTTCCTTTTGTTCATGCACTTTCTACATCACTTTACACCACGCCAGCTGACATGACTGTTGAAACAGGGCAAACAAATGTCACTTTTCATTGAACGCGTTAATTGTGTTAACATTAACAGATCAGGCAACAGTGTGTGGCCTGAGCTTGAAGCAGGCCTATACCTCCACTCAATGAACTTGAGATGAGGGAGGTTGAATGTTTTGATGTTAACATCGGGGTTTTGAGGGACTTTGACTACAGAAGCCCTTCATTTGTCCAACATTCCAATTTAATTAAACAACATTTCGACCATTCATAAGTTCCTCTGCTGCCATTGCGCATGGTCAGTGTAGCTGGTGTGGTGGAGGAGCTCTGTTTCAGGGAACC
Organism: Regalecus glesne; assembly: GCA_900302585.1. NCBI lineage: Eukaryota > Metazoa > Chordata > Actinopteri > Lampriformes > Regalecidae > Regalecus > Regalecus glesne. The sequence continues at coordinate 21,676 of OMLC01102445.1, read as the reverse complement.
CTTTGTCTGAGGAGCTCTGTTTCAGGGAACCCTTTGTCTCGGAGTCCACACAGCAAACCTCTGACAGGCTGGTCATGTGATCCATTGCGTGCAGGCCTTGTTTATAAACTTAAAGCGATTCGCGCATGCGTAGCAGAGCTCATTCATTCACAACTGCGTAACAAAAGTGATCGATTACATGATACCTTTGAAAAGTGGTCTTTCGGAGCTTCGGCACCTGATAGATAACATGCGGATGTGGAAATAAACAATACGATCGCTTTCGTAACCCCGGATTTACCTTGGACGGTATGAAAGGTAAAGAAGAAAAATAACACCCCAAATACGCGAAATTCGAGCGCAGGGATGGAAAATGCCTCGATTCACGAAGAGAGAACTCGACGGTGAAGTGCTCTCATAGCCAGTTCTGTGTCAGTGCGGCGGATTTTGTCAAACTGTAGAGCCTTATCTCCGATGGTACACACTGCACTGTGAACCGATTAGTGAGCTTATTGTGCTCGTTATTTGGTACATCTGTCGATGTATTTTAGATCTTGTTGTGACAGTGTCCGTCGATACGTCTTCGCATGGAAACGTACTTTCCCCACCGCCCCGAAGCCCCCGTGTCTCCATTGGAGCGCAAAGCCTTCCACACTGTAAACAAAAGAATGTCAACAAGTTGAGGCATGACGCAACCTCTGTGCCCTGTTCAAAATGAATGAGACAAAGACAAATCCACTCAACTTCCCAAAATGACCATTTGAGGCCGAATTAATGTCGACCTTTGATCACCGTGATCGAAAACACAAACTGTTGTCTGACGGTTCGATTCAACCAAAACAAAAACGTCCGATTGGAAAAAAAAACCGTCAGACGCGATCTGCCATTTCGACACCAAATGAATATATGACAACCCCAACACAACTCAATCCCACAGCCGCGCAAACAAGTAACGCGTAGTTCTCATTGATAAAATGAGTTTAAAACATCTGTTTCTTTGAAATCAACCGAGCAGACAACTTCCACTCACCAAACCTGTCGCCATCAAGAACTCTGGCATTCACTCGGGAGGTGGGAACGAACGCGTCGTGACAAGGCCGTCCATTCGTCAAAGGAAACGTCAATAACGAAAATTCGCCATTCTGATTGGTGCATATCACCCATAAAAGTGTAGAGGGCAGGGTTTAGTTTGTTGATCAAATTCTCATTGGCTGAAAGTAAATGCCTGTTATTACCCAGTAACAGCTGATTGGCAAAAAACATGAACAATAGTTATTTTTTTAATGTGCGAACCATCGTCTATCTGTTCAGAATAAAACCAAACCTTCGTCCCGGAGCTCAGATCTTTACCTGCTGCGCTCTCTCTTTTCGAGTGTGGACTCCAAGTTTGCTTCTCCTACCCTCTCACTGCCACACGTATGGTGAATGAATGGAGTCAGACTGCTGTGAAATCACGGCGTTGCTGCCTCGGACGAACAACGACGTGACACAGGAGTACAAAACAGCTCTTTATTGAAAGTCCAACTAAAGATGATAAGTTGATCAACGTGATGGTTTCGACTGGCTTCATGTGGAGTTCCAGATCACCGTCACTGCCAGGTGACAGGGGGAATTCACTTATTTCCATTTTCCCACATACAAACAAACATACAAACGTGTGTAAAAACCAGCTATAGACCATATTAACCTACAGGAAACAAACAAACAACCTCTCTTGTTCTTAACATGTCCTTCAACCAAAACAAGACTAGACTAGTGACCACTGGGGACTTCTACTGGTAGGAAACAAGTTTATATGCATTACCAAACAGTGTCAGTTTGTTGGCAGAGGTAGACAACAATAAATATTGATATTAATATCACGAGATGTATGAATCATATGAATCATAACTTGTTTTTAAATGACAAAAATGGCGACACTAAAATCATTACGTTTAAAACACAGATGAATTAAGTATTTCAACACATGTGCTCATGATGACTGAAGTCTCGTGGAGTCAGTTAACCAATTAAAGGCATATTACGATAATAGATGCTTAAATTATGAGCCAATGTATAGTAAAAAAAAAACTTCAGCCATGTCTCGGAAATCTGTTTTGTGCAAAAGCATGATCTCAGGCTAAAAGCCATTCAACACTTAGGAACAATGGAGTTCATGAGAAGGTATCCATAAGATACAGTGTTAGGATAATGGATATTGGTCTTCTAGAGTCTGAGCACTGTGTCCAACAGGGCACCTGATGGCCAGAAAGCAAATGGAATAGAATCCTCTCATAGGGACAGTGCATATTAATGAACCGTTAGAATATAAATATGTTAGATTAATCCACCAGATTCATTTTCACCTGTTGTCCCAAGCAGTTAGGAGATCAGTGTCTTGCCCGAAGACACTTCAACATGCTTTCTGCAGGGGCTGGAGATTGAACCACTAATCTCTGATTAATAGAAGACCACCTTGCCTCCTGAGCTATGCCGCCCCTAATGCTAAAGCTGTTAACGGAAAACTGAATGCATGAAATAATGTTTCTTTATCAAATTGTCAATAAAGATCGTTAATTCCCTCTCATAATTTGGCTCGATTATATCAACTTATTATACTTATTGGCGTGTTTTCAACACTGGAGTAATACCGTTGCCAAATAATACTGAAGAATACAATGTAACCTGTTCATTTAGAAATTACCTTTGGCATGTGTAGTTATCAAACATTATTCACAAACTTACAAAGAATGTTACGCTGCAGGTCTATTCACAGCACTGTGGAGTGTAGTCGGGACTTAACTAAAGTGTTCCAATATACAAACAACTGACATGAATAAAGAAGAAACACTCTCAAATCTCTAAAGAGAGAGCTGAGTCATACCCAAGCTAAGAAAAGCTTCAAGCTATTTTGCTTTGGCTTACTTTTCTTAATTTTAGAATACTGCATAAAAAATCCTTATCTTACCTTCTATTGGCTACTCATATGATATTGGTTTTGTATAAATTTGTCTAAAGCACAAATGTCAGTGCAATGGGTTTTTCATATTTTTGTAAGAAATTTTGTTCCTTAAAGTCATGATGGATTCTAAAAATAATCTCCATGTTGGGTTTTATTCTTTATCCACCAATCCTCCGTCCATTGTAGCCATCTTCAAGCTCAACTTCATTTGCTTTGTTCCTCAATTTCAGTGCTGCTACCAAACAAGGTCTCCAGTTGCTCCTTATAGTTAGCAATGTTTCTCTTCATGATCTCCATGCACGGGCCTAGCAATCTCTCAAATGCTTGAATGTCCATGACTGTGAAACAAAGAGATAATAAATAAAATATCTGGTGCTTTTAAGAGAATTCCGTCATATAAAAAGAATAAAATACTAAAGTATTACATGTACTGAAAGTCATATCTTCTAACCCGTGGTCAAGTTGGATTTGTGTAAACTCCAACCTCAGCCACCTTCTACCCTCAACCCTAACCAAAGTGTGTGTGTTTTTCTAACACTAACCAGCCTTACAATCACAGACACAGACAGTTCACGCTCTTGACCCTTACCTTGACCAATTTTGATTTGCTCTCTACATATTTATTGTATGTATACACACACATATATATATATATATATATAACATAAATAAGATACTGTATGTAAGATATATTTCTCCATTAGCAAAGAATTCTTTTGTATGCTTTCACTTGATCCCAATTAAAGTGCTCTAAACTGCATTTATGTACAAAATATGCTATTAGAAATATATTTTGTTTAATTGATTAACTCTTTGATTGATTGCAAGCTCGTGGAAGCTGGCTAACAATGTTCATGTGAGTAAATAACCCCCCAAAATAAAATAAAAATACCCAAGCATTTGACGCTTCCAACAGCATAAGCTGATGCAGCTCTGGGCTTGTTTGTGACAAGGGCCAGTTCCCCGAAATATTGGCCCCTGGAGCATGTGGCTATGTCAACCTCCTCTTCCTCTTGGCCTTTTTTCGTCTGTCAAGATGAGAGAATCCGACTTTAACATGCCAAACAGGAAATTCCTGAACTCCGTGTTTGAACGAATTGAATGAATTTACATTTGGCACTATGTAATTTAAAGTTGAAAACATTGTTAACGTACTCTGCCTCTCTTCATGGTGATTCTAACTTGGCCAGATTCAACAATATAGAAGCAGTCTGCTAGATCACCCTGGAAAACAAAGAATAGAAAATAAACACAACTAAGTTAAATAAACTTGCTTCCGGATGAAAGTGATTCAAGTTTTTTTGCGATCAACGCAACTGAGTTGTGATAAATCTCCGAGGGGCTTGAGATGGAGGAAGCTGATCCAAGTATGTACCTGAGCAATAATCTGTTGTCCACCACTGTACACCTTGGAAGATAAGACATCTACTACCTTCATTCTCTCTGAGACCTGTGGATGAGAGCACATTCGGTTTAGACTGGTTTTCCTGTACACACTTGTGTTTTTTACACAGGAGGAAATGGTGGCTCTCAACCTCTAATGATGTGAGTAGTGGTAATGTTTCAATGAAAGCCTCATACAGCTTCCTCTTCTTGGCGTTGTTCTTAACTATTATCCTCCTAAATGTCAGACGATCCTGAAACATATTTTTGAAAAGAACAAAAATAAACCAAAGAAACAACAGCAACAAAAAAAAACAGTCATTATTTTAAATGAGGGCAAGATAACAAAGAGCATGCGCTTTGGATAAATGGTTGACAATCGATAGATAGATGGATGTCACATAATAAAAATGACATTATCCACTAGGGGGTACTGTGATACAAAATGTACCTAAGGTCTTGATTCATTATCAATAATCCAGGTGAGGAAATCCCAAAAGGTGGATCAGTTCATTTGGACACAGCATTTAGCGTCTCGCCACTCATACAGGAGACATCTTCTGTCTGAGCCGACTGCAGCATCCCCATCCTTACAAACAACACAGTGCAGCCAACCAAAACTAAGTATGGTTTCATATGCAAGTTAGCCATCGACTGGACTTTTAATGGTAATGTGTGCTATTCACAGAGGACTAGGGAATAGTTGCCATCACAGCATTGCAATATGGCGACAGATGCATTCTTGAAATGGGTGATGGGGGACATTTGATTGGTGATGTTACTGTAAACCCACACATACTGATCAGTTCCTAAGGCTTGACTCTGATCATTGTCTGGAACCCAAACCAGGAGTCATCGGGACTCTGTAGCACCGAGCTGAAAACATCCCCACTGACACAGCAGCCAGGAAAGGGAAGGAATCCCACAATAAACAGAGCCTGGTTACGTGTGGCTATCCTAAATGGGTATGGGTCAATGCATGGAAGCCTCCCAAACAGTGCACCAGCCAATTGAAGAGAGGAGGACAACAGCTGCTTAAGCACAAACCAGTGGTGATTCCGTATGTGGCGGGAGTTTCAGAACAGTCGAGAAACCTATTTTCCATACACTACATCTTAGCTGCTTTCAAACCCCAAACAGGCTCTGCCAGAAGTTGGTTCAGGTCCCCAGCACAGAGTAATGTAGTGTACGCTGTTGAATCCCAGGAGGACTGTGGTGACTTGTCCATCAGGGAGACCAAACAGATGCTGGCCAAGAGGATGGAGAAACACAGGAGAGCCAACACGTCAGGGTAGGACTCTGTGGTCTCCACCCATCGGTGATGAAGATGTTCACATCCTTGATAGGAAGGAACGCTGGTTTGACCAGGCTGTTAAAGACCCTCTATGTGAAGAGGGAAGGACCATCCTTGAACTGGGTGGGGGGGGCTTAGAGTACATCTGTCACCATGTGACAATGCTGTGATTGCAAATATTCCCCAGTCCTCTGTGGAGAGTGTCCATTGCTGCTGAATGTCCAGTCAATGAGCAGCTTGCATATAAACCCAGCCTTTGTTTCAGTCATCACACTACTGTAGTTTAATTAGGGGAGGGGTGAAGGGTCAGCTCAGCCAGAAGATGTCAGCTGTATGAGTGATGAAACATTTCTCCCAATAAATGTTGTGTCCAGATGATCTGATTCATCTTTTTTGGGAAGACTTGCCAAAAAGCATCAAGCATTTCTCAAATCACCATCATCCTTTGCATGTTTCACCACCGGTAGTACCCAGTGCTCATGTCCTTCTGCTGCTTTTCACAATAAAGCTTAAAATCAGCTCTCGTAGCAGTCACATGAAGTACAGATACACTTTGAATCGAAGATGGAACCAAAGCTAGCCATGGCAAATCTGTGGCAACCTGCTGTCCCATTTCACCTGGATATTGAAAAGTGTTCTGTGCATTAAGAGGTGTATATTGGTAAGACAGCTCAACCGTTTACTCACTAGGCACCACAGGGCTCCAGGGGAGGTGGCAATTATTGTAGCTGCCCTGGGGGTGTTGTACATCAATGCCAACTCCCCAAAGCTCCCATGGTTGTCATAGGAGCCCACCATCTTCTCTGTCTTGTCAACCCTCATGAAGATGTCATATGTCCCACTGAATGACAACATAACGGGGATTGAAAGGTAAGCAGAGAAAGAATCAACACATCGTCCTCCTCATTATGGGGCAGCATGGCTCAGGGGGTAGAGCGGGTCATCTAGTCCTCAGAGGATTGGTGGTTCAATCCCCGGCCCCTGCAGAAAGTATGTCAAAGTGTCCTTGAGCAAGGCCCCGACCCCCTGGTGCTGGTCACCAGCTGCTCACTGGTGCAAAAGGATGGGTTACATGCAGAGAACAATGTCCTAGTATTTATGTGCAATGAGGAATAACCAAAGTTTCTGCTTTTCTTGGTCTTTTCGGAGGCATAACGCTCACGGTATTGTGTTCCCGTTATCAACGTGCATTTTTTTCTAGGATGTAAGAATCCATTGTTGAAAACAATCCATAAACAGAGTCGCGGATGAAACAAATCAATAACCAGATCACAAGATCACAACCTCCCAGTAAGCATTTGTGTGAAGGATTACCTTTCAATGACGTAGAAGTTGTCCCCATCATCATCTTGATCAATCACATGCTCTCCAATGGTGCAGAACTTTTCAAAAATGGCATCAAGGACTTGAGACATTTCTTCCTGTGGTGGTTTAGAGGAACAATGTTTGAGAAAAACAGTTTGACACATATTTAGAATTCAAAACTAGAGAGACCATCATCCAGGGACCCCTCAGGCCTTCTTTATGCAGCTTAACAACAACCACTTACAACAAACTTGGTGCACTAAGTTGTGGCAAAGAGCTGCTGGCCCTCGGCTGATTTCACTTTTGCATAGTTTACAAGATGGCAGAGCACGATCCAGGGGGGAAATCAGATGTGAAAAGAAAATACATCACTTACCGGTTCCAGATTTTTAAAGAGTAGAATGTCCCTACAGGCCTCCTGCAGTCTCTGTCTCTGCTCGTCTGTTTTAGGGTAGGCAACCTGCAAATACAGCGTACTTGTGTTGTGTGCTCCTTCCAGCTAGCTGGTGGATCTACATAGTTTCAAACCCTTTCACTGAACAGGCTCCATGGCACACTATCTATATCTTTTCCCATCCAGAGCTTTGATTCACATCATCTGTGACCCCATCCCACAACATAATAATCAAATCCTAATGTGGAAACCTGAAGCAAGACAGCATGAGATTCAACTTACCCATGGCTCTTTATCCTCCTCATCTTCATCAGGGTTGAACGCTTCAGCACACACTGCATGAGAGAGAGAGAGAGAGAGAGAAATGAACGAGTTGATCTCTCTACCTTTCCAACCAGACAGAGAAATCAACTAGAAATGTTCATTTGGCTGATTATAAAAGGCAGGGTTTTTTTTTAACAAAGGCATCTAAAACGAAAGCTGAAGAACAGTGGTCAGTGTTGAAGATGGCCATCACTGCCTCCATCCCAGTCACCAGGAGAAAGTCCCAGGCCGTATTCAAAACCATTTTACGCAATTAATCTTTCAGTGAACACGGCTTTTCTCTTTTAAGTGCTTTGGGTAATACGTTTTTTTTAGGGACACCAAATGAAGTGGCTGGAATTTCTCCAACTATTCACACTTCCTTCCGGTGCTCGCAGCGTTGAGAGTGGGCCCTTCTTAACAAAGCCTCAGGTGATGGTGTTTTTAAATGGGGGCATAATGTTAACAAATCCTGTCAAATCTGGTCATACAACACACTGAAATACACTGTATTCACACACACACAGACACACACACACACACACAGACACACACACACACACACACAGACAGAAGGTAGACAGAATCCACGAGAACAAGTTGGGTATCCACACGTTCGAGGCTAATTTTCCTTGCCCAGTCCTGTGTTCATGAATGACTCTCTACTCCACACAGCCCCCACCCCTGTTACGTCTGTCATGCTTGTGCCTCTCCTCAAATAAACCTCTCTTGATCCAACATGGTTAGAAAATTAAAGACCAATTTCCAAATGTTCTTTTTTATCCAAAACCTTAGAAAAAAATTGTTGCTGACCAAATTCTGAAGCTGAGTTTCAATAAGTTTCAATCAGGCTTTTGCCAAAAGCATAGTACTGAGACTGCATTATTAAGAGTGACAAATAACATTCTTATTAATGCTAATAACTCTATTCTCATTCATCTAGGTTTAACTGCTGCCTTTGATACCATCAATTATATCATCTTACTTGATAGGTCGGAGAACCGGGTTAGCATTTCTGGTTAAAGTGGTTTGATTATTATCTGACTAATATATATCTTAGTGTGTTTATTAACAGTCATGTATCCTCATCAGCTCCCCTACTGTGTGGAGTCCCCCAGGGGTCTGTCCTGGACCAATCCTCTTCTCTCTATTTGCTACCTCTGGGGTCATTTGTTTAGTCACTTTCAACACATGTCATTCCACTGTTACGCTGATGATACTCTGATCTATTTCTCTGCCAGACCCAATCACCTGAATCACCTGTCCTCCCTCCATGACTGCTAAGCTGCCATCAGAGACTGGATGTCTCTTCATTTCCTCCATCTACACCCTGACAACACTAAAATGATCCGGATTGGTCCTGAGAACCTTACCTCTGCAGTTGATCAGGTTATTGGTCCACTTCATTCAAACATCAAACCTACTGCTAAAAATCTTGGCGTCATCTTTGACCAGAATGTGTCTTTTGATCACCATGTGACTAAGCTTGTCCAATCCTGTTTCCTTCAGTTAAGTAATATAGACAACATCAGATATACTTTGTCTTTTAAAGATCTTGAACTGTAAATTCACACTTTCATCTTCTCCCATCTAGATCACTGTAAGTCCCTCTACTCTATCCTCTATCAAGCCAGCTTTAATCCTTTACAGCTGTTTCAGAATGCAGCTGCTAGATTACTCACTAGAACTAGCCATAGGTCCACACTACCCCTGCTGTTTCATCTCTCCATTGACTTCCTGTAAAATTCAGAATAACCTACCAGCTCTTGTTGATTATATTCAGGGCACTGGATGACCTCACCCCAATTATATTCCTGATCTCCTCACTCCTCATTCCACCTTGTGACCATTCTGATCCTCAAAGCTCACTCTTTTATTCCTCCCCCGCTCCAAATGCAAAACACAGGGTGACCGTGCCTTCACTTTTAGCCCACCTAAAAACCATCTTTTCAGACGAGCCTTTTTATAGACCTGTTGTGGTTTGTTTAGGTCTGCTCGTTCTGTGTCATGTTTCGTTTTATTTATGTTATCTATTCACTTTTTTGTCTTTTTTTCATAATTTTATCTAAAACACTTTGTGTGTATACAAAGGAAATCATTTACAAAGATTAATTCAATCTATCAATAAAGGGCATCCTAGCTCAGTGGGTAGAACGCCTAACACTGAACCCCTAACAGTCAGGGGTCCAGTGTTAGGGGTCCACATGGTGGCACCTCACTGCTCCTACACAATAGGATGGGTTAAATGCAGAGAATTGCAAATTTCCCCTTGTGGGACTAATAAGGGAAAAATATTATTATTAAAGGCTCGGCTGATTTGATCAAATCTGCATTGACTTAGAGAGGCAAGAAGAGTTTCTTTGGTCAACCTCTGTTGGCCTTTCTCTTTGTGTTCACTCCCTTCTTAACTGATGAGATGGACGAGCTGTGGACTAGACTTTGCGACCAAGCCCTCACTTGCTCAGACCCACACATCTACCTGGGTTTTTAATTAGTTTCTAACAAATGAAGAGGAGCGTGCTCTCATTTGGAATGGGGAGTAAAAGACTGGTGTCTGGCTTAATGGATATTTTGCAAGGCTGAAACTCCCTAACTCCCTCCATAATCACTCACCAAACCCAAGCACCTAAAGACCTTCACCCATCCATCCCAAAACCAAGCCTGCAGACGTCAGGCCCTGCACCTCCCTCAAACAGCTACGGAGATCAACATGACAAATGATACACCGTGGGATTAAATGATCACCAACATGCCACAAAAGCTGTCCTGTTCTGTGTGAAGTCAGACACTGACACAAGTCCCCAACCCCGCAAGAGAAATCCCCGCCGCAGCATCTCACAGCAAAGAGGAAATCAAAGTGAAAAGAATAGGCGGAGACCTGGAGCTAAAGCAGATGGAAAATTGTCCCGATATTGTACAAACTCGAGCACATTTTTCATAGCCTTGCCAGTTCCATGTCAAGGGGGTTTTTATAGTTTCTCAACTCTGATGGTATCCAGGACATTCATATTGGAAGGCTGCACCTTGGACTGTCAAAACATGTGGCAGATGGGAGCTCACCTGATGCTCTCCTGATGAATCTGTTGATCACTGGGGCTGAAGAATTGGAAAAGTGCATGTTAATATATGACATTTCAGTATTGGTAATAGGAAAATAAGCAAAGAAAGATCACAGGTAACCCCAGTTAGCACAGTAGAGTTTAAATCAATGCTTATTGGAAGTCTCATAGATTTGGAGAACATGCCAGCTCGACTGAAATTTCAGCAATCACAGTTGCTCTGAAGTGCATTTGCATCACCCAGCTTAATTCATAATAACCAAGTACGGCACTGAAGCACTAGAATGACACCTCTGCATGAAATATACATCAGATGGGGAGCTGCATCCGCGACTAGCTTTGCGGGCATGCACGATGTTTGTGAGAGGTTTAAAAATCGTCATATAGCATGAGGTTGGCTGACAGCCAGGCTCCGATCATGGCCTACTAAAAAGCCTTCTGAGATCTGGCCAAGGTGATCGAATCCACCTGTCTCCAAACAGCAATTCCAGCATACAAGTCTGGAGGGCCCTCATTGGGATTCTGTGTCAGGACTGTGGGTTGCTATGCTGTCTGCTGCACATTGTGTGGCAATCTTACAGCAGCCACCGAGTAAGATTTGACCCCAGTTTGGATGAATGTGGGGCAGCCAAAGCTCTGAAAGCCATCCTGGCTCTGGTGTCATGCAGCCAGGCTGTTCTTTTGCAGAATGATTACTCAGGTCATATTTGATGTCGAGCAAATCTCATGTAGGCCTATCAACAGGCCTACCATTTCAATATCAGAAATACAGCAGCGGTGTAAGAGCAGGATGTGTGTTGTCTGATGTACACTAGCTACAGCTCCGGTGGTTTTCCATCACCAGCCTCCACATATGAAGATCAGGAGCAAGGCTATTATGCGGCACGGTCATTAGCCATTATTCAGCCTCCATGACCATATATGGCAAACCATCAGACCGCGTTAGGTACGAGGTATCCCTGCTCTCGACGCCACTTTCTCCATTACTGCGGTTTTATAAATGAATGTTACTCGTCTCCAAGGCAGGATGGATGTGTGTGGCGTGAACCAAACCTTGAGGACAAACTCCATCTTCCGCACAGCATCCATGAACCTACCTACGTATTCCTCGTCGTCTTCCTCCTCCCCGCTCTCCGAGTCAATCTGCATGGCTTCGTCGAGGAAATTGACAGCCTTGCCGGGTCTTGTGGCCGAATTTTGGTCATTGCCAACCGTGGCCTCTTTGGTTTCACTGTCCCGCAATCGGGTGAAGTACTGCAGCGCAAACTCGAGTAAATCCCTGGGTTGATTCCTCAACACTTCCACGGTAAAGCTCTGTAACAGCTCCGTCAGTCCCTCGGGGATTTCTATACTCATTCCTGTTATCCGTCTATTGAGGAGGACAAGATGCCGGTTGGAGCCGAAATTCGAATGGCGACGTGAAAACCTGGCGGGTATCGAGGTCAGTGGTGGTCTGCGGCGCTGACGAGACGTCCACAGCAAACCCGCGCTGTTGGTTGAATGAAGATGGCTCTGGGTGGGGGAGCGG
>OMLC01102444.1:13773-26329 GCA_900302585.1 Regalecus glesne | reverse complement strand
TTAGTTCATGAATTTCACACGATTGTAAATCGTGAATCTGTGAATAGTACTCATCACCACTGAAGGTGCAGTCATTAACCAACTTGCATATGAAACCAGCTTTTTTTGTGTGGTATTACTGTATTGTTTATAAGGGTGGGGATGCGGCAGTCAGCTCAGACTGAAGATGTGACCTGTTTGAGTGACGAAACGTTTCTGAATAAAATAGAGGTGAAACAATGCACCTTTTTTGTGACTTTGGAGAAGATTTAGTGAGGGTGAGAAAAAAATGAACTGTGATTAAAGCTCTTAACACATGCTGCAGGTATCCACAATAGATTGTGAGTAGATTGTGAAAAGGATAACAAATGGTGCCACTTAGTGAAAATTGGCTTGACAAGGTTAACTAAATATGCTTAGGATGCTACTCTTGTTAAATGTTTAATTTTTTCATCAAACCTTTTCTCCCTAAATTTTCCTCAAACTCTGGAGAGATGACAACTTTTATAAACTCAATTAACAAAAGCTATGACCCATTAGCCTCCTTGTTGAGTATCAAAGTGGACCATTATACTGACCATTGAGTAACACTTTGAAATGTCTTTGTAAATAAGAATCAAGCAACTAGAAATTATTTCTGTGCTGGATCCCAACTCTTTACATCATGCCGCATTAATCATGAAAATGTATTGAGAGCCATGTAAGTTCCAGATATTTCAACTATGACGCAGCTTGGCTGAGAGCCTTAGAAACTACATAATAGCTTTTGGTTAACAGAGAATGCGAGCAAGAGAAAGAGTGAGCAAAAAGAGAATCAAAGACAGAAGACTCTTTTTTTCAAACCATGCATTATGTCTGCTCTCTATTAAGATGGAGATTCTGACTGAGGTAGACTTGAAGACTGTAGACAGATGGTGAAGGTAATCTGCCTTTGACCCTTACCCTCTTTACTACTGGCTGCTTGAGATGTTGGCAGTCTCTGAGCTAAAACTCACTGTAAGTCACTCTGAATAAAAACATCAGCCAAATCCATACAATTCAAAAGGAAAACAAGAGGCAGTAAGACCTCATCCTCTGTCACAGGCGGTCTACCTTGCTTTTGAGAAATGCTCTCTGACGGAAGAGCATAAGGAGTTTGGGCAAGTTTGTCAACTATGATCTGGTCAACTGGGGACCTATAATATAGAATTTCTAGAAAAGAACACCACATTAAAATTGGGATAAATAAAAGCCAAAAATGCACAGTTGCCTTAATAGGGGCAGCATGACTCAGGAGGTTGTCTAGTAATCGGAAGGTCACTGGTTCAATCCCTGACTCCTTCAGAAAGTGTGTTGAAGAGCCCTTGAGCTAAACACCGAATCACTAACTGCTCCTATACAATACGATGGGTTAAACGCAGAGGACACATTTCATTGTAACAATACAATGTCCAAGTAAAATGGCTTTCCTAATAATGACTCTTTGTTGTTAACCATCAAAATACAGACGGGGGTTCTTTTTACAATGTGCACCTGCTACAATTAAAATCAGTGAAGGATTTCATCAATAACTTATTTTAGGCAACATCACAACCTTGACAAGTGGAAAATTAACATTAAAAATTAACCTTGAATACTTTTGCAAGGCAGCACAGAGGAAATGATCAAATATTTATTGCTGACATTATGTGCTCTAGGGGGCGGCATGGCTCAGTGGGTAGAGTGGTCGCCTGACAATTGGAAGGTTGCAGGTTCGATCCCCGGTCCTGCAGAGAAGCGTGTCGAGGTGTCCTTGAGCAAGACACTGTTCCCCTAACTGCTCTGCCCTGTGATAGACTGGCGACCTATACAGGGTGTACCCCGCCTCTCGCCCAATGAGAACGGAGATAGGCTCCAGTTCCCCTGTGACCCGATTTTGGATAAGCGGTTTACAATGGATGGATGGATGGATTATCGATATGAAAAAAGTTCACAAAAATGTAAATATTGGCTAACAATTGAGATGAAAAAAGTATTTTCCTCCGTTACATTTGTATCATTATGTTGAGAGTCTCGTGTGCTTTAGCTGTCCCTTGACTTTCTCCATGGAAACTTGTAGTTTAGTGGTTGCAGTCCTAGTCAAACAATCAAGATGCATGTGTGTAAGCCTACTTCTATGTTTTCTTTTGAGGATGCTCATTATAGAAAATGCTACCTCACATGAGTCAGTCCTCAAAAAAGCTCATTAACTTCTAAACACAAAGCTTTAAATGTGGGTAATCCAAGGCTGAAGAATCACTTTTCCTGTTTTGCTTTTTTCTAATAATAAATCTGTCCATTTTGACAGGGCTGGAGGTCGAGACAATATTTGATATAACCTTACGTCTAAACTTGCAAAAATTTCACAAATACAAAGCTACAATCATAGGCTGTGCGTCATCTACCCATGATCCCACGCTGTTACACAGCCCATGTTCTTTGACATATCTTCAGTATGCAGCCATCTGCTGAATAATTCATTTCAATGTGCTAAAACAGGATGCCAACTGAAACTACAAAAGTAAGTTATAGTTATATTCTTATTGCTATCAGTGGATCTATATGAACCACAAAACAAAGTCTCATGAGCTGCGTAGAGTAACACTGATCTATTGATATAAGATTATTCCTCTGGTTTCTCGCAGGAAATTTGCCAGCATACACTTGACACTAGTCTGGGAACCAAATGCATCTGTGAGCTCATGTTTTATATTAGCTTTGGCATATAGAATTGGCCACCATCCTGTTCAGATAAGATTTCCAGCCGACTCGATCCCCGTTGGACCAGTCACAACCGTTTATATGATATGGGGCAGGTTTGATATGATGATGTAAACCTTATCCCCCCACCCCCAATCAAATTTTGGGAACTCTGCCACTGATTGGCTATTACTTATTTCCTCCGTTGGTTATGGTTAGAGTGGTATTGGGGATGGGATTAGCTGATCAGAGGCAGCATGAGGCATTCCTCCTGGAATGTGGGTGGAAAAAAATAACGTTGATGTACCTAGCAGTACTGTTGGATACTGCTGATGAAGAATGGTCAGATGAATTTTGAGAGTATTAAGCAAACAGGACATTATATTTTCTTAAAAAGTATAAACAAATACACTTAACTTAAATCCTTTGTTAATAAAAAAAGATGTTTGATCACCTTTTTGCGACTGTCCGCACATGACGGCAGCAGTGCTGAGCACACATCCACTCTTGTAAAGATCCTCATACTTTATGAACAAACCCATTCCCTAAGTTATCTTCATCGACCACAGATTCATTAAACAGTCAAGATGAGAGATATGAAAGCTATTTTAGAGTTTTTCTTGACGCATGCTCAATAATCCAGGTCAATGAATGAATGAATGAATGAATGAACGAATGATTCCCTTATCAGTCCCGCAAAGGGCAATTTGGATTTCTCAGCATTTTAACCCATCCTATATTGTGTAGGACCAGTGAGCTACCAACATATGGCGCTCGGGGAGCCGTTAGGTGTTAAGTGTCTTGCTCAAGGACACTCCGAAATCCAATATGCAGCACCGGGGATCGATCCAGTAACCTTCTGATTTCCAGACAACACTCAACCCACTGAGCTATGTCGCCCCTAAGGGTATCACAAAAAGAGCAGAGTCGGTTCAACTGGATCTGAAGTTTATTCAGAAACTTTTCATCACTCAAACAGGTGATATCTTCGGTCTGAGCTGACTGTAAGCATCCCCCCCCTTATAAAAACAGTACATCGATACCACACAACAATAGGCTGGGTTCATATGCAAATTGGGTCATTTTAGAGTGGTCGGAAAACTAAAGTTTAGAGTAACATAATGGATTTAGTGGACTCAATCTCGTCTGAGTACCAAGACAAGCTGTGGAGGGTCAAACAATTGTTGTAAGCACAAACAAAACCAAGTCAACTGATTGGATGGGTGGAGGCCACCGAGAGAGATATGAGTGACCAGGATGCTGCTCAAACGTCCACAGCTTCAGATTGGAATATATCCATCACCCCGCCTCTTCATGGTAATTTTAAAATACCCATGTGCAGCAGCGACAAGAATAGCCTCAGAAGGAAACGGGAAAACAAAATCAGAGGATTGTCCTCCTCACTGCAATCAAGTCAAATGGTAGGAGATCCCTGTGTGAATAAATCAAATGTGTCCGACTCAAGCTTGTTCTAAAAAATACAATACCTGACCTGAAAGATAGTGGTGCCATCGATCTCATCAAGTCTTCACCTCTTCCCAACCTGACTACTAAACCAATAAACACAAAGTACCCTGATGTCAGTTCCAGATGCCAGATGATTATGATGCCTATACCTTTGCAGCCATCTTCAGCCAAGGATGCCAAAGAAAGCGATAATGAGGTTGAAGATAGTATTGTGTCTGATAGATATGTGGAGGCTAGTGAGGATGAAGATAAGATAGTTTGTCAAGTCAGAGGATAAGGAACCCGATGGAAGTTTATAAAATGGGGATAATAAAGGTTTCCCAGAGGCAGGGTCCACTAATGAACATTTTGTTGAGCTATTACCCTGAGTCAGAAGTGGGAACTGGTAGAATGAGTGGGGAGCCCCTTGTTTCCGGAGATGTCATCCATGGGCAGAGTGATTTAGTCTGTCCCAGATGATTTTAAGGGGACTCATGACAACTTCTTGTGGTGTTCCCTATGTCCAAAACAAGAGTACATTTCACCATTCCACTGAATGTCATCCTCAGCTCTCAGACCAATAAATGACTCACCCAGCTCCTTTTTAAAGGAACAGAGATGTAAATCAGGGTGCTCACAAAGAATGGGGCAAAAAAGGAGCTGGGTGGGTCAAATAATGGACTGAGAGCTGAGGATAACATTCAGTGGAATGGTGAAACATACTCGGGTTTTGTTTTAAACATATGTCCAGATGACTTCATAGAACTATTTTGACTTTGTTGACTACCTGGATTATTGAGCCTGAAAGGCCTTTTTTATGTTTATGTTTACAAGCATCCTAGCATTTTTTATATGCTAGAGTTGGATCAAATATTGCTTGTTAAACCAATTCTACTCCAGTAAACTGATCAGCAGCTGCCACTCAAACTTTGAGCAAGGCAACTAATATGAACGGAGGGCTGACATCCATCAGTAACTAATAGTTCTCATATGGCCACGAGGTTTGTGCCAAACTTGTGACTGCAAGACAGTTGGTCTGAGACCTGAAAAAGGTTGCGAGGAAAGAGATGAATGAATAAAACTTTTACCTTAACAATTATTAACAACATACTTTTGAGCAAGGCACCTGTTGCCCAAACTGCTCTTGTAAGGCCATTTAGTGCCCCTATTTCAAGGAGAAGTCCATTTCATGTGTCTCAATAAGTCGCTACATTGTGGGAGTGGACACGGATTTCGATGGAAGTGGGTTTGAACCCACAGCCTCAGACTTGTCAGTTTGTGAAGTGCACCCTCTAACATTGAGCTACTGCAGCCCCTCATTTATCAACCATCATTTGATTTTTTACAGCAGCTTACTTAAGTGTTATTCTGCTTCTTTTATCATTTTATTTCATTACATTCAATGTTCTTCCTTTTACCAGTTTTGCCTGTGAAGTACTTCAAGATCTGTCTTGTCAGGAAAGGCATCTGGACTTAATACCTAAAACACTGTCTAACATCAAAGACTACTTAAAGGACGGGCAGTGAAAGGCACTTTATATGAAATTCGTCTTCTTTGTTTGAACCATTCTATGGTAGCACCTGAGAAGCAGTTAGGAGGTTCAGTGTCTTGCTCAAGGACACTTCAACATTTTTTCTCAGGGTGCAAGGGACAAAATAAGCAACATTCTGATTACTAGACAACCTGCTCTACCTCCTGAAGCCATACCACCCAAGATATAAACATGATGAAATAAGTGAATATAAAGAGTGGAGAGAGCATGGATGCCAGTCAAAATTTCCGCAGTAAAAGCAAAATGTTAAAAACAACCAACATAAAAAGTAAACACGTTGCACTGACCAACCTATCAGTCTCTATCAGCAAGTACCACAATTCAGTGACTTGCTGAAAATATAAAATGATCTCTTCAAACCCAATTTTTGTCATATCTGAATTGCAGTTTTTCTTTTCATTCTTCCCCATGTGCCATCAATTATTTGTTACATTCCGCTTACTCCTTTACAGTGGAGTATCATTTCAGGTTATAATGTGACATAAACACCAACTACTTGATAATAAAACATGGTATTAAAAGTGACACCGAAATAAAATATGCCGTTTAAAAAAGAATGTTCATGGGGCGGCATAGCTCAGCGGGTAGTGCGGTCGTCTGGCAATCAGAAATAGCTAAGCTAGGCAGCTTGATGGCTCAACCAGTTATGGACCATTTAGTTTTGGACCTAATGATAACACCCTTGGTTCGACTGAATCTGACAACAAATCTGTTGCATGCCATCCCCTCATTCTTCACTATACAATTGAATAAAGCTAAAGAAACCCCACAAAATCATCTTAAAATAATACTATATCTAAATGAAGTAAAAACGGGATACCAGCCACTATGGTTTATAAAGCATTTTTAACAGTTACTCACCGGAGATTGTGACAGTCGCTCCAGCATCGATGACACCACTGTTTGGCCGTACACAGTACCTGCGTGGCGCTGTTGTCTTGACTTTGAAACATACTCTTTTGTCTGAGGGGTTCTTGAGTTTGAGATTGGTGGTAACTACAGCTGTGAAGGGACCTGTGAAATAAACATGTCCAGTATTAGGTTTCAAGTTGAATTCATTGATCAGGGCTGCAACATTACAGCAAGGGCATTATTGCTTTAAGTCTCTGAAAACTTTCATTGGAATATAACATATGTCTATATTCAAAATGTGACTCCATCAAATCTAGAAAAAAATCTGATTCCTAGTGCTCTCCTCATGAGGCAGCATCAGGTAGGATCGGTATTGTTTAGCCATACCAATTCACACTGGCTGAATCTAATTTTCCTGTGGATGAGCCAGCGGCCCTGGCACCATAGAGACAATGGACAACTCTACTCCACTCAAACTAGTCACTGAATAGTGAATTATTAGGCAGAAAGTACATGGGGGCAAAGCTACAGTTGTATACTGGACTTCATTTTTCCATATCCAGTTTTAATAAATTTGTATAATCTTTTGTTCTACAATTTATGCGTGTTTATTGACAACTTTATTCACATACTACAGCTGCAGGTATTGGTAACTTAATATCTCACAGGACCTTAGCAGAGATGTAGCCGATAGACATCTACCTAATTCTTATAAATAAATTATATGATGCAGACTTATCTGAAGAAACCTGCATCCATTACAGTCCTGCCTAACTCAACCAGTAACAGAACATAAAACATGTTATACTGAAATTTAAACTGGAATGAACAAAAAACATAGTTTATTTTGTAGTCAGTATGATCACACAGGACTCTACTTCTTATAGCATAAACCTGATTAAGGAAACGGGTTTTCATGAAGTTTAAAAAGATGCCATAAAAAGAGAAATAGTATAATTATTCAGACATTTTACAATCCTCATTATTTTTTATTTAGCAAAATACTGGTGAGTTAGTCATAGGTGCCGCAGTAGCTCAGCAGTAGAGTGGAAGCCACCAACAGAGGGGAGACATTCAACAAATAAGGAGTTAAATAGTCCAGTAATTCAAGTGATGTTGTCAAGTGAGCTGAATAACAAAGAACAATTGAATAGATACATTTGCCAAGTCAGTGTTTCACTTGCACATATAGTACATAAGCATGGCATCTCACACACACAAACACAGACACACACACAGTAATTCAAGCATTTTATTTTCAATCTTAGGCGGCACAAGCCTGTTTGATGCTTCATGCAATCAAGTGGTGTAAACGCGCATGTATAAAACTTGTCTCAGCAGCTTAATGCTTGAGGGAAGTTTGAAACAGGCTTGTACAATGGTAAATGGACTCGTACTCTACATGATTGAAAGAAATCACTTCAATAGCTGATTTATATATATATATATATATGGTCATGGGAGAACTAGAGCCTAGCTCAGTGTTCAATGAGCAACATTTTTATATGCATCGACAGTTTTTTTTGTAAAAGGTACGATGTGTAGCTTTTTTTTAACATCAATATCACCATTTGAGTTACCACATCAGATTATGGCTTCAAGCCAATTTGCATCAACAGTCCCTTCATGTCTGTTTTGGTGGTGGTTTCCCCTTATAATTTCAGCTAAGACAGCAACTTTTGGTTTTGACGATTTAAAATAATTGAATCCCTGAGCCCTTCTGATGGAAAAGGCACCGTGTGATGAGAGGATAAAACGGGATCAGGAGAAAGGAAATCTGGGCAAAAACACCATCATCAGCACTAGCTTCAGATGTCTTCAGCATCTCCTCGCTAAATCAAATGAATCCATTAAGTTGTTTTTTCTTCACCCTAAATGGCAAACATTATATGGATGTCTCATGTTCATATTAGAAATGAAAGGCATGCACTGCTTAGGTCAAATATTGGGACACCATCAGCTTGTTCTTCATCTTGTGACATGGTTTGCTTCGAATTAGGTCCTTAACCACCATCAGCATGGTCCCACTCTCACTAGCCATGTTCTGTCAAAAACAAGGAGTGCCTAATTAGACCCCCTGATCAACTCAACCTGATCAGCTCAATTACCCTGGGAGTTCTGACAAGACCTTCGATAATACAGAGAGGTCAAAACAAAAATTCCCCATGTTGCATGGTTCAATGGTCATTACGTCATTAATCCTAAATTTTAAATGTCTGCTGTGTTCTTTGTCATTAACTCAACCATCTTTATCTATTAGATTTGTGAATGTGCGGCTGAGTGTTAAGTTAATAAATAAGGTAATATACTTACTTTCCTGACTCTTGAAAAGAAGTTTGGCTGGGTATTTATCTATGTGGTAAGGCAGTCATCTAGTAAATGGAAGATGGATGGTTCAATCCCAAGCTTATGTAGAAAGAATGTCTTTGACCAAGACACTGAACCCCCAACTGCTGAAGCCCTGCAATAGAATGACGATCTGTCCGGGGTGTTTTCCAACCTCTTGCCCAAAGAGCATTGGGATAGGCTGTGACTGCGACTCCAGTAATACTGTTACATTGTGACGCGACTTGACATAAGGAGTTGATGATGGATGGACAGAACTTGAACGACAGGCACACATCTGCACCAAGAGAATTCATCTGTGAAATAGGATTTTATGGTCCTCACAAATGTGGGATCATTGCTATGGTTGAAAAAGTTTACTGACTGAACGTAGGATGAATGAACTTTTACAATCAATTTTGGAAGTTTCATTTGGTTTGACTATAATACTGATAAAAGGGGATAGATAGTCTATGAAAATACACCACTCGTGTATCATAATTCCATACCTTCATTCACAATAGCCAAGAGTATGAAATAATCAATAGCCCTCACCACCAAATTTAGTAGCAAAATATACTCCAGCATCATCCAAAATGAAAGATGGTCACAATAAAGAGAGAGGAAATATAAAAATCAACCTACTGCAAGTCAACACTGTTTATGATAAACAAACAGCTGAACACTCAATGAGCAAATCAGGTAAAAAAAATTGTTTTATAAAACTTAACTAGAAGATGGAAGTCACAGCAACTGCTGACTTTTGGAAACTTCCCACCTCTCCATGATGTGTAAACAAATTACTTCGTTTACACGGTAAATGCTTCAGTACCCTGTGGTCCTGCTTTATGGTCTTGTGTAGCCTACTGTTTCACAGCTGAACTGTTGTTACTCAAAAAAAAATATACTTCACAATAAAAAACTTACAGTTGACTGGGGCACATCTAGTAGGGTAGAAATCTAACAATTGACCTGTTGAAAGGTGGCATCATCATAGGTCAAGACTAAAGATTGCCTAATTGCCCGGGGGAAGTAAAACACCATGTTGGTTAAAAAATGGGGGGGGATCATGAAATATTTCAATCTTTTTTGTTTATTGTATTATATATTATGTTCTGTGGCAAACAATATAGTCCCCTCTCCATGCACATATTGGAGAACATTTAACTATTGGCTACTCAAGAATTGAGTAGGCTAGTAGTGTGATCCGTAGCTGTCACACTTGTCACTCATAAGAAAATGGTGGGGGATGAAAGACAAAATGTATTAACTGAAGCATAAGAGGGTATTTCACTTTTCCTGGGAATGAGTCAAGTTGGATTTTATAAGAAGATGAAGGCAAGGCCCCCAACTATGTATTGCCGAGTATGCCACAAATTTGAGAGTAAGGTGAATAAAACAGGGCCATTTTTCAAAGGCACATCAAGTTCCAAAAACATTGTTAGAGTACCATAACAAGAGCTAACAGCATTTTGCTTGCATGGCAGCTAAGAGGCCTGCTGACTACCCTTCCCCCAGGGCCTTTCTGGTGCTTTTACAAAACATTAACGCTGCGGCAAGTCAGGTAATCACTAAACTGATCACCATATTATATTGAGACTGAGACAATTTATTGTCATTGTGGAATTACAACGAGAATAAGTTTGATGATTTAGAAACTATGAGACAAACGAGATAAAAACCAGGATCAATAATAGAGACTAGAAAAAGAAGGTAAATGAACAGGATGAATATGAGGTAATGTCCTCCAACCACATCAAAAAATGCACTTGGATGAGTCACTTAAAAAATGCTAAATTATAAAATGCCATTTTGAAAGGCAAACATCTGTTACCAACAGCTGTGGGGTGATGGAGGCTACAACTCTAGCATTGTGTTTTAAAACATGTGCAATCATTCATTAGGTTCTCCAGTATGATTGCTATTCAACAGAAAAAATGGGATTGACCTGGGAACGCGGCACCACACCGACAAGGACTGTCAAAGGCAAGTATTTAGCTAATGTTACACTATTTGTCATTGTGTCAGTCAGACCTTGCAGACCTTGCACTCTCAGTTGCTTTTCTATGGGTTTAGCATTTTGTGCTATCTGGAGTATTTGTGGATTATCAGATTTTACAACTGGTGCTATGAACCACAACACAACACAAAAATGGGCAATTAATACTAACATATAAAAGGTTCTCACATATCTATCTATCTATCTATCTATCTATATAGGGGTTTAGGTCCAGTCAACTTCTGTAGTATTCAATAAATGTTGATTTAAAAATAAAGTTGACTGAATACATTTTTATTAAATTTTGTGAGAGACAGACCAGGATTCTATAGTCCACCAAGGTTTGCCACGGTCATATTTGACAACCTTTGGGAACCATTTTTAGAGGACCAAATAACTGCCAAGTTCCTCAGTATCCTGGCAGACTTCGCCACTGATGTGAGTAGCCGTGACCTTAAGGGATTTTATGTCAGGATCCTGAAAGACGGAGGAGCCATAAAATGTGTTCTTGGCAGGGAAACTCCACCATGCCACTGCTGTCAGGCACTGTGCAGTTGTTAATGCTAGTTAGTTAAGTTTAAAACTTTGTAAACAGTATTTCCGTAAGTTGGCCTCCCAGAGTAGAAGCAGAAGTAAGTTGGCTTCAGATCTGATGGAGTCTCAGTGATGGTCAGGAGACATGAGGGGATCTCAGGTGACTAGGCTCCTCAAAGACCTCTATAAATGATTCCACTATTTGCCCAAAGCCTGGAGAGAGCTCAAAGCCCTAAGTGGGGCTCCCTTGAAGAACTATACTGTGGTGTTGGCACAAATGGAGAACACCACAAAGTCATTGTTACAGTAAAGAGTTACCTATTTTTCTATTTGCATTTAGATTACTAAATTATATCCTCATTATAGAACAACTGTAATGTGTGTGCTTTTCTCAGATCTGCCAGCATAGACATGATCGAGAGCTAAATGGTGTTTCCAGATCTGCAAGGACTACAGGCACTTTGAGATCGCACTGCTCATACTCACAAGCGTGGACTCAGGAGCTGGAGAGAACCTTGAAGACTTCACGAAGGGCTAGTTCTATGGAGTGCAGCCCCAGAGCTTTAGCCAAAACCGTAGGGATAGATTCGATAGGTAGCAAATGGGGAAAAAAAGGAAAATAAAAGTATTTGTTGATATAATCAATATAGGCTCACTTAATCGTGTTCACTATGTGATATGATGTCCCTTTCCCTGCCTTTGAAACAAACTATTCAAGATAAAATATTATCTTGACAGATTGAAGAGCCAACTCCTTGATACGGTCATCAAAACAATGGGGAGCTGTTCCAAGAACCTGGAGGTTGACAAGATTCTTTAGCCAACTGCGAGTTTGTTGGACCTGAGGGAGTGACCCGCAGAGGAAGCAGACTTGGCCAGTAATAAGCAGACCATCTCCTGATCATCACAGACAATTTTGCTGACATACTGGATAGGATGGGCTGTGACAGGGGTCAGGCAAGGAGGGGCCAAGTGAAAAACTGGTAATATGACCACTGTCCCAGGTTAAACAAAGCAAAGTATGGGCAGAATTTTTTAGCAGACCCTGATAGAATGCAAAGCTTCCCCGACCAGCTGATCCTCATACTTCCACTATCCACCACTGTCTGTGAGCTTAGCTTCTGTGCCATGACACACATTAGAACAGATCAAAATTTATGGTAATATATAT